>CAUYQG010121894.1:0-23509 GCA_963574415.1 Tarsius wallacei | reverse complement strand
AAGTAGCAGGGACTACAGGCATGTGCTACCATGCCCAGCTAACTTGTTTTTTTGTAGAGACGAGGTCTCACTATGAAGCCTAAGCTGGTCTCGGACTCCTGGGCTCAAGCAGTCCTCTTGCCTCGGCCTCCCAAAGAACTGAGATTACAGACATGAGCCACCACACCTGGCTGGAAATTACTTTAAAAAAAACTTTGCTTCTGGTTTTAAACTAGCCATGTGGGTAAAATGACATAATGTCAAAGCTCTCTGTCCTCTAGAAAAGGAATGCAGAGTAGAATTGCTTGGCTGACATTAACTGGAATATTGTCTTTTCAAGAAACCATCTTCTGCAACCTTGAAAGCAAAAGGTTTAACAATCCAAATGGAAATAAGAATGAGAGAGGCACAGATGAGAAGACGGCAGAACTTGATGAATGAGTGACCACCCAGACCAAGAGAGGAATCAGTGATGTACAAGTGACAATGTGTTGACAGGAGCCAGAGAGGTTAGAACAGAGAGAAAAAAATAGCAGGTTGATGATGGAGGGAGGAGGAGGAGGAATTTAGCTTGGAAAATATCATATGTTGCCTATTGACCAGAAATTCTAGAAATTTATAGAGAAATTTGCTCTACAATTGGATAGTTTTTCTTGGCAAATTGGGAGTTTAATTAGTTTAGTATTTTATTACTGGGGATCATGTTCAGTTTTACATGAGGTTTTGCAATGGAAGAATGCTATAAAATGTCAGACCTCTGTTTATATTCAGTTCAGTGGAGAATAAACCACATTCAAGTGCCAGCATATTTATTGCAGCCAGCACTTAGCATTTCTTTGCTTTCTAAATGCTGATTTAGTGTTTTCATTGGTGGTGCAAGTGTGAAAAGAGATTCAAGCATGAATCATAGGAAGATGGACCTAGATGCTCATTCTGGAGGCCTAAGACCCGGCAAGTACCGCAGCTATGCTGCTCATAGCTGGTGGGATTTTTAGGTACACCTTCCAGCCTTCTTGGACTGCATCATTCTCCTCACTCGTGAAATGAGGTTAGATGATATCAGTGGTCTCACCAACACTGAAGTTACATGATTCTCAGAGAAACTAGAAGGCGGTCTTCTTTTTTGCTTCTAGGAATAACATTTTTATGAAATGTATACTTTACACATAGAAACACATACTACATGAGAGAAAGCCTGCCTTCTCACACTTAGTTTTTGTGCAGCTTGTGAGTGGGAGGCCCAGAATGTCAGTTGCCATGATGACAGACCTGAGCAGTCTTGACCTCACTGCTGGCCCTCAGCAGCACCTGCGCATACTGCTTCACTCACCGCTCTACCTGGCTTTGGAAGGCAGTTGCCAGGTATTCTTTTTATTTTCCATACAGGCCACTCTTTGTGCTATCTGTCGGGAGAATCACAGACACTTTAATATATTATATGAAATTATATGAAGAGAAAATACCCAACACCTTTGGAGTGAGTTGTAACTAGGTTCATAGCCTAAACAGATATGCTACCTTTATGACCTCAGTGTCCTCCCCTGTTACCTGGGCATAAGAGTGACCACCTTCCAGGGTTTTGGTGAGGACTGAGTGAATCATGCACTGTGGCCATCTAGGAGGTGCTTAGCAGTGGAACTCTCCTAGCCTTGTCACAATGTGGACTGTGAGTCCTGTGCCAAGCAAGGCCTTCCTTAGGTGTGAGGGTGAGCCTGACCATCCGCTGTCTCTATCAGAACATCTGGAAAACACTTCTGAGCATGTTGCCAATGTCAGGCACTGAGTCTCCTGGAATAATTCCTTCTCAGCCTGCCTTCCTCCCCACTTTACCAAGGACTCCTTCCTCCTTGAAGAGGAGAGGGACAAAGAGGAGTAAGTTGAATAGAGAAGGAGGCTATGATTAGGGCCACAATTTTAATGAGGCCACTGTAAGAGTTGGCATGAGTGGGACCCAGGCAGAAGAGAACGGTCCAGAGAAGATGGATGGAAAGAGAGAAGAGTTGAACAGAAAATGATTAATTTTGGCAGTCATGGTATTGTGCTCTAGGGATTAAAATCATCTTGAGAATGCCCAAACATAAAAGTCAAGCTGTTTTGTGACATTTCCAGTTCTGTCTGAGGCTATAGAATTAGGTGAAGTAAGCAAATGGAGGTATCTTTTTCATGCAGGCACAAATTTCATCACTCTTGTGGTGATTTTGTTGAATGTACTGCTGATAAGGATGTGGTGACTGCAAAGGAAATATTTTTCTTGGGGTATGTAGCAAGCAGTTGATGAAACTAGGACAGTGAGAAAGAGTATGTGTCTGGAGATTGTTCTGGTAGGATAGCGGTTAGGCCTTATGGCTTCTCTCCATAGCCCTGCCCCATCATGCAGGGTCCTGTTGAATATGCTGCTTAACCTCTTCTGCTCTGCTACTCTCTTTGGAAACTGGAGTTGCCACCCACTTTTCCTGGGCGTGGGGAGAGTGAAATGATTTAAGTGATAGTGCCTTGCTTGGAGATGCCTTGATAACGTGAAGTGCACATGCACAGTAGAGGAGAATCTGGTTTTTTCAAGGCTACCGTCATGTGGTTGCAGAGAGAGAAGAAATACCAGATAAGATGGCCCCAGACTTCCCTAATGACAGCTTATTTAGTATCTCCGTGACGCTCCAGAGCGCCTCTGTGACTGGCAATGCCAGTTGCACTCCCTGGGGCTGGGGACTGGGGTGCTGAGCAGCCCCATACTCCTGCTTCAGAACTGTGCTCACTAGGAAAAAGATGGAGAACCACCTGTATTCCTGAGCAAATTGCCTTCAGAAAGCTAGGTTTGGACAGATTCCGTAGCCACTAGACCACTAGGTGGGGTTTCTAAGGTTGGAAGTCCCAGCTGCCTGTTCTCTCCTGCCTCAGAACATTGGTAATGCATCTGCATGGGGTGACCATCGCTATTGTTGAAACTTGAATCTACCCAGTATCTTAATTTTCAAGTCCTAGGGAAGCATGGAAGCACTGTATATATTTATATCTACAAAGACAACTGAAGACAGTTTGTTGTTGTTTTTTTAACATAAGGCTGTTCTGTGAGGTTTGCCTACTCTACAAATAGTTACTTGAGAATCTCCCTGCTCTTTAGCCTCTGGCTGTGATTCGTCTTTCTTCCCAAATAAAGTAGGATGAGCAGAATATAATGCCAACTTCTGGGACTGCTTTAAACAGCAAGCTTTGAATGGACCTGAAAATGGACAACCTGGGCATTCTTGTCTCCAGTGAAAGAAGAGGGATGTCTTAAGGAAGAGCCCATACAGATGCTTTGATTTTTGTTCTCCCATTGTTGAAGAACTCTCTCCAAAATCAGGAATGCCCTCCTGGGTGTGGAGATGCCCGGTGGATACCTGAAGCTGTAAATGTGCAGCCTCTTCTGCCCTTGCCCAGTGTCAAGACCTTATAGGGCCTGGTGTGTGTGTGAGGGCTCTGCCACCATGTTGGCAATTGTTTTCATATAGGACTACAGGATTCTTTCTCCAGCCTTCCCTTCCCATGGCTTTACTTGGCTGTCCCCTCCTCCCCTAGCAGTAATGGACATCGTGGTTCCTGGTGACCACCTAGCCATGCATCCTCCACCGAGGCCATGTTTTAGGGAAATGTGAGAGGCCTGTTCCTATGTTTAGACATAGCATTTCTGCCGTCTGTAACTTATACTTGCAATTAACAATGAATCGAGCTTTGAGAGGTCATTGTTATTTACAATCCTGCACTATAAAGAAGAGTTTTCTCCTATCTTCTTTGACGCTTAGTCCCTGATGAAGTTTTCATAGCATTAAGGATCAATCAGAATTTGGGGAGATGACACAAAGGGACACAAAAAAGATGACTTCCAAGGTTATAAACTTTGCACCTCTATGAGTTAGTCACATGGTAATGTAGGCTAAAGAAAATAAGAAATGTATACATATTTTTGTAAATTGATGTTGAATTGGTAGCTCTTTTGGCCTTCTTCTGATATTAGCAGTAGGCATTTGATTTTAATTTAAGGCAATAATAATGTTTGTTACTGCTTGAGAACTTACTGTTTATCAGGCAATGTGCTATTTGCCTCACATGGTTCTCTTTAAATCTTGATAGCAATTCTATGACGTTGATGATGTTATTCTCATTTTACAGAAGTGCAAAATTGCTCAGGGAGGTTAGATAACTCACAAGTCTATAAAACCAGAAAGTGGTGTGAATGAAATTTGAACCAGACCTAGCAAACTTCAGAGAGCTTGTCCATTGCATTCCACTTGGTTTCTTTTTTGCTGGGTGCCTGGTAGGCTCAAGGCAGAGTGTTATTTTACAGAGGCTGAGATCATACATACCTATTTGGGGTCATCGAGGAAGAGGCTTCATAGAAGGGGTACACTTGAGGTGAGCCTTGTAGGACTGGCAGTCTTACCTGGTGAAGTTGGATAAAGGAAAGATTTGTGGGTGGCAGTGACTGCCGAATGCCCAGGTTATAAATCAACTCCTAAAGATTGTATATATGCGTATTGTATATATGCATATTGGGTGTTGTGTACATGTGTGTATTGTGTGTGCCTGGATACACTCAAATTCTTTATGAAAACCTTATATTCTCTTAAAAAACAAAAGGCTAATGATTTTAAATCACAATGTTGTCCAAACTGTGTTCTCTAGCTCTACTGAGAACTAGAATGCCTCTAAGCAATAGTTATTATTAATAGACATTCATGTTTTTACTGGCCAGGTAGGAATGAGGTGGTTTTTGATTTTCTTTTTTCCAGGCATCTGTGAATGTGGCCGCTCCCCCTTTTTTTTTTAAGTATCTGTTTCTTTTTTCTAGCATGTTGAAACGTTAGACTTCCTGTTTCTGCTTGATTTTGAAAATACTCCTGTTCACCTATCACAGGTAGTCCTGTGTTTCTATGTAGTCGTAGTTAATGGGGAGCAAGTACAAGCAGCAACCAGTCCATCCCTGTTGTGAATGTGGAGACCTCTCTGAATTCACAATTAAAGGCTACATAATGCATTCCACTACAAGTGACGAAACCCAGCTCCCAGAATAACAAGCAAGACAACTTTGAAGGTGACTGTTGTTGACCAGTGTCTTTCATTGCATTTGTGTAGTAAGCTTGTGGCGGATTTTTCAGAATGATGATATAAATTATCTTGAATGATTCTTAAGAGGGACTGAGTCTTCCTGAAAGTGATACAGGTGCCACAATACACGTATCAGCAGGGTGGCTGCTCACGTTCCTCAAGTCTGTATGACTCTGCCACGACACTGTGAAGTTGTCTTTCTGACTGAGTACAGGGAGAAAATGCTGAAACTAGGTGAGTTAAAACTACCCTCAGAATATTTTTGTATGTAATGTCTTTGTTGGAATCTGGTGGAAAGTTCAGATGACTAAGTGACATGGTGTTGCTGTCTACAAGGAAATCATATTTGGTGTGGCTTTAGAGTGATTGTGTTCAACAATCACTGCTTCTCTTTTGCTGTGGCTCTTAGTGTGGGGAAGCATTCTTAAGCTGAGGCAGGTGTGAGTGCCGTGGGTGGAAAAAATGGCTCCTGAAGTTTGCTGTAGACAGTTTCATTTGTAAGCAAATGAAGTATTAAAGTGCTTCAGAAATGGGCTTTGAAAAGATTGGATAGCTTTTTTTTTTTTGAGTTGGAGTCTCACTCTGTCGCCCTGATTGGCACGCTCCTGGCCACCGCAACCTCTACCTGCTGGGCTCCGGCGATCCTGCCGCCTCAGCCTTCTGAGAAGCCGGAACTACAGGCATGTGCTACTAGCCTGGCTGATTTTTTTTTTATTTATTGTAGAGATGAGGTCTCGCCAAGTTGCCCAGGCGGGTCACGAACCTGCGGGCTCAGGCAATCCACTCACCTCAGCCTCCCAAAGCGTGGGATTACAGGCTGAGCCACCGAGCCCGGCTACGGATAGCTTTTTTATCTAAAATTTATTTTTATAGTTTCCATGTGTTTAGTAACTGTAGGACACCTCTGGTTCCCAGTGATCTGGTAACAGTGGTAACACTGTGGGGTGACCTGTAAACACAGGGTGTTTATTTCTGTTCTCCCACTGGGGTAATTTTTTGTCAGAATGTTGCTGTTACCATTTTCTCTAATAGCCCCAAAGCAATTTTACCTTATATAAAAAGGCTTTTGTACTTTGAAAATAATACTTGGGCTTGTTTTTAGCCATATTTGATGTTTCTACAAATAGAATTCATTTTATTTTTAAAGTAAACTGAAAAAGTGATCAAGGATTGAAATAATGATAGTGTTTAAAATAGGCCTTTTGTCCAAGTCAGTGCATAATATCTACTTACATTTATTTAAAATTTTTCTGCTCAAAAGATTTTCTGGTGCTTAAATTGAATACTAGAAAAAACTAGAAATTACAAGACAAAGGCAGGTGTTGCTAGTCTCTTGGCCCATTAATTGAACCCTTGGCAGCCAATAAATACTATTTTGTAGAGTCATGACTTCTTTTGTACAGAAAGTGGTCACCTGTACATCATTTATATTAAATTTACATTTGTCTACTGGATTCCCAGAGCTGTGTACTGTGCATGTGATTCTGTCATTCATATTATATATGTATGTGTGTGTACAGGTCTATATACACACACACACATATAATCCAATCTGTATGTATGTATTCAACCTATTAAAATGGTTATGTGTCTGTGACTGTATATCATGGCATATATACAGTTGGTATCAGAGCCAGGTTTGCTTGGGAAGGTTTTGTGGAAGAAGTGAGTTCTGGGTAGAGTTCCAAAGGGAGGGTATAAGTAATGTACTTTGGCAGAAAGAAATACACAAAAAGCTGCCAAGTCTGGAGTGATTAAGTCATATGCATTTGTGGGTAAGCATGAACCATTTGAGAACAGATTATAAATTGGTGGTTGAAGATAGACTAGAAGTGAAGGGGAGGCTAGGGAGTGAGTGGAAGCAGAGATCTCAGTGGTGAAGTGGCCATGGGAGCTCCTCTACTCTGTGTTCTTGGTAAATGTCTCCCTTGGATACTCACACATCCTGACCATGTTGCCATCTAGTGGAGCTGGCTGAAATACATGCGGGAGCCTTACCACCTTTTCCCACTGCAGGACAAACGACAGTGTGATATCATGGCGGTAGGGAAACTTACTTCTCTTGTCCCAAGGATTTTAAATGAAGAACTAGAGCGAAGAGATGGATATAACTGTGCTGCCCACAGATGAGATTAATTTGGTCTTTGGAAATATGGAACTGAATGCCAATGTAAAGAATCTCTCATAGATAGCATTTGCAGGCCACAGTATTGCTGTTTGCTGAGAACGCTGGGTATACATAGCCCATCAGCTCAAGGCATGGAGCATTCAGGAAGCAGCACTTGGAAGTTCTGCAGTGTAGTGAAAGCATACCACATTTGGCCCTGAGCCCTTTGTGACTCACTTGGATTAGCTTGTCTTTTTCATGTGGTTATAGAGTCCATCCTGGTGGCAGAGAGAACCCTCTGACCATAGGCACCACAGCCCACAGACCTCAGACCAAAGACACTGTAGCGGTCTATACTCCTTCCATCTTCCCTTCCACGCTTCCATGTGCATATCCATTCAGCAAATAAATTCCTGTTATGTCCCAGGCATTCTTCTAGTTACCGAGGATACAGCAGGGAACAATGCAGATAGAAACCTGTGTACTTGGAGAGCTGACATTCTAGCTGGGGGAGATAATCAACAAAATAATGAAGTAAAATATACAGTAATTGGAACACTGAGTGTTAAGTAGAAAAAAATTTTTAAGCTGAAGAGGGAAGTAGGGATTGTTGAGTGAGGGGAGGTAATGGTGTTTGCAATTGTGAGTCAATCCTCCCTGAGAATACTAGACTCACTTGAGAGGTGTGAGGAAGCCAGACATGGATATCCTGGGGAAGAATGTTGCAGACAGATGACAAGCAGCTGCAAAGGCCCCGAGGTAGGAATGGGCCTGGTGTGTTCCAGCAAGGAGACTGATAGAAGGGGGAGAGATGACTCTGAGAGATGGTGAGGGGCCAGATTAGGTGGAGCCTGTGGACAGTTGTAATACTGGGTATGAGATGAGAAGCCATTGATCTAGTCCAATCTTCTCATATTACAAATGAAACTTAAGTTGAAGAAATCAAGGCAGATGTCCATGGTCATCCAGCCTCCAAGTGTCAGAGCTGGGATGAGAATTTGCCTCCTGATGCCAGCATCCTTCTTGCCACCTGCCTACCCAGGTTGGGGTGCAAGACCACACACAGGCCTAGACTTCCAAGTGCAGTGGGCTGAGAGGAAGCAAAGTGCCGTGAGCTCCTGTGGCAGTTTCAGCAGGGTTCATCTTAGTTGTTTCCCTGGTGTGTCCCTACCCACCTATAGAGTCCTCAGGACAGACACAGAAAGGATCAGACCTCTTATCTCAGAGGAATGCTCTGTGAATATTGCCTTCGTTTGTTTAGGCATGGAGATTAGTCCTTTGGGTTTTCCCAGTGGTACTCAGCTGTTAAACAGAAGAATCTACTGGCACAGTCTCATAAAAGCTCTGCTATTCCTTATCTGCATTCACTTTTTAAAGCTATTTGGATATAATTAACACAGGAGAAAATTTCTACTGCCCTAAAGTTTTTGATCACAGCTTTCAGTATCACACCTTCACCATGAAAGTTAGTAAGATTAAGTAATTGAATGTTATTTAAAATGAACTTGAAAACAGGATTACCAGTGGGGGAGAGAGTATGAACTTGTTGTCACCAAAAACAGCTTAACCTGGACAATTTTTACCCAGTTTTCTTTGTCTTCTTGCTTTACTTTGAACCAGCTCAAGCCTTTTTCCCCCCTTCAATCTCCTTTAGATCTTATGACCATTGTCCTCTGGCCACAGGCCAAATCTTCTGGTATCACTTTATGATGAAGGTCAGACCATTGCTAAGTATAGAAGAAAATAACTTTGGCTGTCACCTACATTGTCTTCTCTTGTTTAATCATCTCATGGCCTGTATTCAGTGGACAAAGTGACATGAAGTATTTGCATCTTGTGGAGGGAACTCATCCTAAACTCTCTTGCTTCATCCTTTTCCTTCTTAAGCAGAGCTCCCATTATAGATACTGTGAAATTTACATAATCATCATATCTTGTATTTACATCTGCTTGTATAGCACTTTTTTTTTTTTTTGCCAACCAAGGTGATTTCATATGTTCATTTGTATGTGTTGTCTATATGTGAACTCTGAAATCCCACCAGCTTGAACCATTAGGGTTAGCATTAATTTGCATCCTTTGGAATCACTTCTCCTTTCATTAAAGTTTTTTGCCTACCATTGGAGTCTGAAGGCACAGTTTTTGGGTTCCTGTTTTTAGGAGACTGGTGCTCCTGGGGGAACTCTCTGAGCTAGATTTGGTGGGAACCTAAGAATGAATGCATGCTTACTGGGGGAAATTTCATTATCAAAACTCAGGGCCAACAGGATAACAAAGCACATGCATAAATACAGATAATAATTTGGGGGCTGTCATGAGCAGTAGGCCATGAGAAAACTTGGCAAGAAACATTTCTATGATTCCAACTTATCTCCTAAGCAGGAGCATCACAAGTATGCTGCATGTGGGAGATAGAGAATGAGGGTGCTCAGTGAAAGGTGCCACCAGGCAGTCTTTCTTTTTTTCCCAGAAAGACTTGCCCATGCCAGGCCTTTCTGATACAAAACTTCTGCCTACCCTTTCTTTTCTCTCTTCTTCTCGCTAATAAACTTTGTTTTAAAACTTTAAAAATAAATAAGTAAATAAATAGAGGTACCACCAAAGACAGCCCAATTAAAACCCTAACTGATATCTTCAGCTTCCAGAAAGCCATTCTGTTGGGATTCAGAGTTTCAGCTGTAAGACTGCCAAGTGGAAGTGCAGAAATGCAATTTGTTGTGTGCTGAGCCCCAAGTGGACTTTAAGCATATTCTAAGGCAAACATCTGGTCTGACCCTAGCAGACAAGTGCTTTCCATTGCTGATTTGCCTGTCCTGCTAACTTGAGAATAACGTTTCTGCCCTTTACCACCACATGCAGCCTCTGGGAGAAATCGTAGGGCAGACCTAACCTTGTTCCTGGATCCTTCCTTCAGACTGGAATCTGGAGTTTGACAGATACATACCTTCCCAGTACCTCATCCCACCCTACAAGTCTCATGCTTCCTGCCCCCTATCAGGGAGGCAGCCACTTCCAATATGACAAGGATATTCTCACCTGGATCCATCAGGAAGTTCCATCAGGGAGAGTAGAATAGCACCAAGCTGTGAATGGAGGAGGAAGATCAGGGACCCAAGTCCTACCTCACAGGTCCCCACCCCATCCATGCCACTGATGTATCTCAGCATCCACCCACTCTTACCCAGCTTTGGGACTCTTCTCTCTGTGATCATTGTCATCAGGCAGGCCAGACTTGGTCCTGCTGGAGGGGGGCTTCCACACTACCCTCTGGCCTTTGTTGGACAGCAAGCTTGAGGAAATGGGGAAAAAGGGAGTGACCAGCAGTGCATCCTTGGGCTCCTTCTCCCACTGTCCTTTGGTGTTAGAAGTGCAGCAAAGCTAACCACAAGGTTAGAAATTTTCAGGCACTGTTCCTCTTTAGCTGCCCAGGATATATCAGCTATAGCTTTTACTGTATAAGAAAGAGATACTCCATTTGGATTGGTTCCTAGAAAAGAGGACTTTTTATTGACTCACATAACTGGAACAAAGTTTAATTTAACAGTTTGGTGATGTCCAGAGCCCATTTTCTTCCCAAGCTGCCTTCTGTGGCTGAGCTTCATTCATAAAGTTCTGCAGCAATTCTGGACTTGATATCCACCACACACTGTCTCTAGAAGGAGAGAGAGAACTGGCTATTGGTGGCTCTGTCGGAGGAGCAAGTGATCTTTTCCAGAAGCTCCCAACAACTTTCTGATGTCTCAGTGACCAGTTTATTGGCTATGGCATTTGCTGTGATGATTGACTTAGGCTTGGGTGCCTAAACCTGTGGTCAAGGTTACTACCAGGGAGGAAGGGATGGATGTGATGTTGAGTCATCCACTATGTCTACTGCACAGACCACCTCTTGTGGTGTTTATTTATTTTTTACTGAGTTGCTTTTTTTTTTTTTGAATCAGAGTCTCTCACTCTGTCGCCCAGGCTGGAGTGCAGTGGCATGCTCACAGCCACTGCAGCCTCGACCTGCTGGGTTCAGATGATCCTTCTGCCTCAGCCTTTCAGTAGCTGGAATTACAGGCATGCGCCACCACTCCCAGCTAATTTTTCTTGATTTATTGTAGAGATGAGGTCTCACCAAGTTTCCCAGGCTGATCTCGAACCCGTGGGCACAGGCAACTCTCCTACCTCGGCCTCCCAAATTGCTGGGATTATAGGCATGAGCCACCGTGCCTGGCCCTACTGAGTTGCTTTTTATTTGGTGACTGGCTATGGTATGATATAGTGAATGGGGCCTGGCTTATGGGATTACCAACCCCTGATGACAAATGTCAGATGTTGTCAGGGAGAGTAAGGACACAGATTTTGTGAACCACAGTAGCACTGATGGTCACAGAGAAATTCTCACAGGTTGATAAAGCATCCCCAAGGTACCATAGATCTAATCTGGTAAGCATTGAGCAATGAGAATAAGAAGTGAAGAAAATTAATTACAGACAACCTTTCAACCTATCATACTTATATGTACCCATAAAACACTGAAGTCCAATATATTTTTTCTTTAAAACTGTATAATAAAGCCATATAGTCCTGCAAAGAATGGCCTTGCATTTTATAGCTATGACCTTAATCACCATGTTTGATTAATTGTTTTATCTATTTTAATGAAAATAAATGGGCTCTGGATAATGTAGAGCTTTTGAAGCTGCACACAAATAAATGAAATAGGGCAACAATCATGTAGAGTTTCATTTAATTTTCTCTAGATGAGTCCTCCAGGAGGATGGCTGTCTAGGGCAGGGAAACGGGCTGGGGCAACATCCAGAGGGTGGTGAGAGTGTGAAAGGCACAGCGACACAAAGAAAAGATGGTAAGTCATTGGAGCAGAAGAGGTACCCATTTATCTTGCAGATGAAATCTGTGACTGGAATATAGGATTTCAAACCCCAAAGCCTTGTCCCCAGCCAACCAGTCTTCCTTGCCACATCCCTGATGGGGTCAGCCAGAGCAGAGAAACTCTTTATTATCTGTGGGCTTTCACCCAAACCCTAATGAGGAATTCGAGTGAGCTAGACTGCCCATATGGGTCACAGAAATCAGACCCAGGAACACTGGGGCTGGGCTGAAGAAGGCATGCTGTGCCCCAGAAGGCTGGCTGCAGAGAGAATCCCTGAACTCCTCAGGCCACAATGGAGCTCTGAGAGATTTAGGTTCTAGTTCCTAAAATATTCGTATGATGAGCCTCTGTTTGGTGTGTTGAACCTCTGATGTAATATGTTGCATCCACTTGCTGGGCCTATTTTCTTGTATGTGAGCAAGTTTGAGAAATGAGGAGATTGAATGAGACAACTTCAAAACCTTCCTTTGAGCATTAGCTTTCTGAGTATTGATTGGGTTCTGTGCAGGGTGTGGTAGGAAGTATCAGCGGAACTGAACTGGGGGTAGGGGTAGGGACTTAAGTCCTCTGTGTTGGGACATACAAACAGACAGGTATGGCACAATTTGTCTAATGCATGCCACAGATGTTTTAAGTAGCCACCAAGTGGCTAGACTGGTTAAGCATTGAGTGTGAGTTGCTCCAAGTTGAGTGTTACTAGTTGGATACCACAGATAGTGCCTTTATGGCCGCAGCTCACTGAATAGAGGGGTTGTTTCCTTTGCCAAGCCAGAGTTGGATATTGGCTGCCAGTCTTGTGTTCTGGTACATTCAGATGTCAGGGACATCACAGGAGAAGTGGTCATGCAGCAAGCTCAGACAGTGACTCACGGCAGGTACTCCTGTTAAAAAGTGGTTTCAAAGCCGTGGTCACATTTTATCCACTGAGCCTCACTGGTGTTTTTGGTCTCCTGTTTTTTTACGAGAATGGTTGCAGTGGTGTTGCATACTTTTGTGGTTTCTTGTTGTTTAAGAGATCCTATTGCTCAATAATTCACCAACGCTTGGCTCTGAAATGGTTAGCACTAGAACTCCACCTAATAGAAAAGTTGTTTTTAATGTTAGTCTAGATAAATCAATGGTCCCAAACACAAATGCCTGCAGGAACCAGGCAAGTAATAAGAATATACTACTATGTATAAATAGTTTTCTATATGAACAATTAGGGTCTGTGGCAAACTTAGAACAGGTTCCATCTAAAGGCGTTGAAGTTCAGATGAAAAACGAAGCTTATCTGGCTCAAGTAAACTCCCTCATGAGCTGGATTCAGTTCTAAGGCTACCAGTTTATGACCTTGGGCTATACGCCAACTGTCTTCAACTATCATTGCTGTGTTTGCTCAGAGTCAGAGATGCTAGATTTTATGGATGTAGACCCCTTATAATTTCATTTTTATAACTTATTTCAGCTTTTACCTTAGATTAGAAGACTGACTCTCTCTAGGATAAGAAGGCTACCATACTCTTCACACACAATTGAAAATTCTTCAAAAGAAATATCCTCATGAAATTATTTTTGACTCCTGAACTTTGGAGGCTGAATCAATTTAGAGAAGCAGAGATGGAAATCTCAGTCAAAACAGTTCTGAGTATTTTGCATCATTTAAAAAATTTACATCACTGAAGATAAGGATCCCCAAGCACTTGAAACTCACTTCTTTTTTTTTTTGAGTTGGAGTCTCACTCTGTCGCTCAGACTGGAGTGCAGTGGCCGCTCCCGGCCACTGCAGCCTCGACCTGCTGGGCTCCAGTGATCCTTCCTCCTCAGCCTTCCAAGTAGCTGGAACTATAAGCGTGTGCTACCACGCCCGGCTAGTTTTTGATTTATTGTAGAGATGAGGTCTCATCAAGCTGCCCAGGCGGGTCTTGAACCCACGGGCTCAGGCAATCCATTCACCTTGGCCTCCAAAGTGCTGGGATTACAGGCTGAGCCACCAAGCCTGGCCTGAAACTCTCACTTCTGCTATGCAAATTGTCTACTGGGTATATTCAATCCTCTGTCTTTTATTGGTCATAGGCAGGCATGGGTTTAGTGAGCAGGGGAGAATTTGGAGTGGAACAAACTTATGTTCAATCTCTTCCCAACCCTCCTCACACTCTTAATTTCTGCGTTTCTGCTTCCTACCTGGGACAGCCTATCATCCTTGTCTTTCCTGGAAGGCACAAAGAAACCAGTGAATTCATACTGTCTTAGGTGTTAGTCGGCCACAGACCTTTCCCCCACGTGACACTTGTATTTTTAAAAGAACCTGATGGTAGAACAGAAAATCAGACAAAGTTTAATCCAAAGTACCGCCTCTCTAATGAGAGTATTTCCTGTACTGCTCAAAGTATAATTTCGGGCTAGGGAGCCTCCCAGGCACCAAGATAACACCTTGTGTTGCCCCCTTCAGGTCAGACATGCTGGGCCAGCACCAGCTGCTGAGCGTGAAAGCAGTTTTGAGTTTATCCTTTCTTTTTTAAAATTTATTTATATCATCCAAACTCATGTCAGAGTCCATGCAAATTCTTACAAATGTATTTTTGTAAGAGATTGATGGCACCCAGCTTCCCTATGTCTGGTGTTGACCAGTATGAGAGCTATGGGAATGTAGATATTCCTTTCTCAAAGACACTTAATTAAAGCCATGCTAAATTCATGTTTTTTTGTTTTTTTTTTTGAGTTGGAGTCTCACTCTGTCACCCAGACTGGAGTGCAGTGGCACGCTCCCAGCCACCGCAGCCTCAACCTGCTGGGCTCTGGCGATCCTTCCATCTCAGCCTTCCCAGTAGCTGGAACTACAGGCGTGCGCTACCATGCCCAGCTGATTTTTGATTTATTGTAGAGACGAGGTCTCGCCAAGTTGCCCAGGTGGGTCTCGAACCCTCGGGCTCAGGCAATTCGCTCGCCTCGGCCTCCCAAAGTGCTGGGATTACAGGCTGAGCCACCGAACCCGGCCCATGTTTTTTGAAAATGCTTTCTCCCCAAGGTACTCTCTCAACTTAACACCTTTCAGGAAAAATTTGTGTTTTTTTGAGACAGGATCTCACTTTGTTGTCCAGGCTGGAGTGCAGTGGCGTGATCATAGCTCACTGCAGCCTTTACCTTCTGGGCTCAAGCAGTCTTCTGCCTCAGCCTCCCAAGGAGCTGGGACTATAAACACGTGCCATCATGCCCAATTGGCCGACTGGAAAACTTCTTGAATGAATAGACCACCTGTGCCTTCTCTACATCCTTAACACCGGTTAATTCTACAACCCCTTGCAATTTGGCTCCTATCTCTAGGCACAGTTACTTTCTGGAATATCCCCAGGCCATCATATCCATTGGCACTTTCTTCAGCCTTCCTTTCTGACTGGTTATTTTCTACCTGGGGTCATCCTTTCTTCTTTTCTCTCTTCCCTCCCTTTCCTTAGCTGACATCTCTCGGGAAGCCATCATTGATGACTGCCTGCCCAGGTCTTATGGAGGTACTTCTCTTATGAGCTTTCATAGCACCACCTGCTTTTCTGCTATTTTAATTAGTATGTTTTGTGTCCTCTCCCAACCCCTTCCCACACCCCCACCCTCGACTGGCTCTGCAAAGGCAGATACCATGGCTGCTGTATCTTCACCATTTGCCTTGTTATCTGTACATGGTAGGTGCCCAATAAATATTTGTGGAGGAAATATATAAATGAAGATGACATTAAACGATGACATCTACAGCTTTCTCTAGAGTAGACTGTGAATCCCTGGTTTCCTCAATGACCTTTAATTCTACCTAGCTCCTGTGGACTTCCAATTAGAAGCTGAAGAGGGGATGTTAGATGCTGTCAATAAAAAGTGACATCTGGCCCTGAGGGGAAGACAGTTGTCAGGAAATCTTGACCATTCACAACCCATCACTTCATTACCAGGGACTAACTCTGCAAGGCTTATACTGGACAAGTAATGGCTACCTGTTGGCAGTGTATGGAGTAAATGAGTTTTAAGGATTCTGGCCACCAACAGAATGGGAAACACATTGTTCAGGAGCCTGGAGAAGTGGGCTTATAATGACTTGATTATCATTGAATGACTTCAATATCTGATTGACAACTATAGTCGTCATAATCACTTCAATATCTGATTGACAACTATAGACAGAAACATAGACTAAGAATGAGAGGAACTGGTAATATTGTGTATATCTAGAACCATGTAGACAGTACTGAACTTTCTGGGTTATTATTTTTAAAATTTAAAGGTAATTTTAGCTATATGCAATTTCACTTTTCAGATTTTAGAACCCAGTGTCCCTCTCCTCACCTCTGAAAACATGACTCCATTATGTTAAAGGAGTTACATCTATAGGTTCTGTTATTCTATAGATCTTCTGAGTATTGGAACAAGCTTTTCTAGAGTATTTTTTTTAAATGTGAAATCCTACTCACATGCCTCTTCTTGTCTTTTGAAACTGGGCAGAAATTGTTGATTGGATATAAAGATAATGACAAAGGCCAGCTTTATTAGGCAAGTTTCAGTGAATAAAAGTAGACGCATATAGCTATGTTATAGAACAATGTGATTAAAAACAGTCTATTTCATTTTTTAAAAGTGTGTTCTATAACTTGCGTAGTAAAGAATAGATGTTCTTTGTAATCTGTTTTAGGAATATTTTCATCAAAGACTGTGAGCTTAATAGGAACCCCAGCACTCCCTGGGAGAGCTCTGGTTATATGAGAAATCGATCTGATAGAAGAGGCTCATGCTCATCCTATAACTGTTGTCCAGCTCAGACCTCAGACTCAAATGTGTGAAGTGGAACGCCTCGCCTTCCTCCTTGGATGCACCTGTTCCTCCTCCTGACTTCCCCTTTTCTATTAATATCTGGCTCCTTCTTTCCCCAAGTCAGCCAAGCTCAGAACCTCCCAGTAAGCTTTACCCTCAGCTCTTATTCCTTATTCCCCGAACCTCTTAAAAAAAAGATGTAGTCTCACTATGTTGCCTGGGCTGGTCTTGAACCTGCCATCTCAGCCTCCCAAGTAGCTAGAATTATAGGTACATCCCACTGTACCTGGCTTTTATTCCCTATTCTCTTGGAACATATTGGCAGATTTGCCTTGAAGTAGAATCATTTGTGCTCAATCAGAAACACCATAGTGTAGAGAAAAAAAATAGCATGGAGTGGGGGCAGAAGACCCACATTAGCCTCAGCTCACACTCAGTTCTATCTGGGTGACCTTGGGCCAGCCACTTCATTTCTCAGAGGATCTGTATCATCATCAGAAGCAGAGTCAGTTCTACCCAGGATTCCTTCCTTACAGGATTGTTATGAGGATCAGTGACAATGTATGCAGAAGAACTTCATGAACTAGAAAACAATGCCTTGCCCAGATATATAGTAAGAGTAGAGATATGTTCTATAATGTGACTAGCATACTACCTAACATGTAGCAGGTGTTTAATAAATTATTCTTATTATTGCTGATGATATTAAGACATAGCTTAATGTAAGAACATAAATCGTTTGGTTCTTTGCTGTGTTGCTGATTCAGAATTTGGGGCTATGACCAAATGGTATACTTTTTTCTTCCTCTGGTTCAGATAACAAGATTTTGGAGACAACCAAGGTTTAACATTCACAGATTAATTTCATCCATTAAAAAAAACAGATGACAAAATTAATTATACATTGTGTAATGATGGACCCTAAATTGGCTTTAGAAAACACA
Source organism: Tarsius wallacei (assembly GCA_963574415.1). Classification (NCBI taxonomy): domain Eukaryota; kingdom Metazoa; phylum Chordata; class Mammalia; order Primates; family Tarsiidae; genus Tarsius; species Tarsius wallacei. The sequence goes on along the minus strand of CAUYQG010121894.1, from coordinate 5,754 downwards.
GCATGTGGTAAATGAAAACAGTCTTTGCAGGGAAAGCTTGCTCCTAGGAGACTTGCTTAATAGAATGTTTATCGCCAAGAGAAATTCATGCCTTGAGTGAAGAGGTGTCTGGAATTCCCATCTGGGATTTATTAGTCTATATATTCAGGTGGTCCAGTGCCGGATGTTAGTTCTTAACTTAAAGGAAACAAAGTTTCCAACCTGGGATGATGAGTTTGCTGCTCTTTTCAAGTAGGCAGCTGCTGCTGGTGTCTTGCTGGTCCTGGAAATTCCATCAACTGAAATGGAATTTTGTTCAATCCATCTTCTTAATGGTTCCTATGACAATTGTGGTGGGGTTGATGGGTGACCAGTAAGGTTGCCTCTACAAAGATAAGCATGGTCCATTAGTTGGCATCTACAGCCCAGTGGACTCTACTGGGGGATGTTTGGATTTGCTCAGCCGTCTGTTTATGAGGATGTTGAAGGAAGTGCGTCCATTCTCTGCATGTTGTAAAACAGAAGGTTTGCAGCTGTCAGAATTATTTTCTTCTTGGCTCCTTTTCTGACAGAATTTTTATAAACTCGATAAGTTATGGATTGTTGCAGTTTAGTAGTCTCAGTTCTCCATATGCCATGCAAATTTTCTTGTGTGTTCTCTTCTTTAAAGATAGCAGATATTTATTTATATAGTTCTTTGTAAGGTACTTTTTGTGGAAGGGGAAATTAAACTTATTTTTATATGTTGTCATAATTCAATATTATAAAATTATTAAATGGTTATTTTATTAGTATGTTGTGCCTTCAAAGTGTCCAACATGTGTTGTACTTTCTGGGAAGAAGAACAAACACAAGATATAATCTTGTGTTTTAAATAGCTTATAGATCTGCCTCAGAAGACAACTACCATCAAGATTATCGATTTTAAGTAGAACAGAAGTTCACTGTAGAAGTATAGGGCCACTGTGGGCATCAGTAGGCTTTATAGAGGAATTGAGACCTGAGTATGACTTAGGTGGGGGTAGAAAGAGGGTGTAACACAGCAGAAAAAATAGACCAGCAGCAGCTGCCCCCACTTTGTGACTGCACAGGTTGTCGTAATTCATTGTAAGGTTTGTTTCAAATAATTTCCAGTTAATGAAAACAAATGTCAGAAGTTTCTGAATGATTACTTACTTTTCAAACCACTCATATTTATGTGTGTGGAGGCACACATGCATGGTTTTGCCCTAGTAGCGTCACTCCTACTCACTGACATTGCCACTGCTTTCTTTGGGAGACAGAGGGTGGTATTTCAGCCGGCATCCTAGGAGTGGGGCCTCACTCACAGCCTCTCTTATCTGTGCTGCCTATTCGGATGCAGGGACTTAGGCAGTTGATCATCGTGGCAGGTGTGAATTATATTTCTAGCAGAGGTGAGCATTTGAGTTTTTAGCCCATGGTCTTGTTTAAGGGAAACCAGCTTAAACTCTGTTAGGTAATCCCAACTAGAGATGATGGTTTAACTGGCAGCTGCAGGAATAAAAAGTTTGGCTAATATTAAGAGTCCACCTGTGTCCTCAGTACTACCCCCCCCCCCCCCCCCCCCCCCAGATAGAGCGAGCCTAAGGAACCAACCAAGCAGGTAGGTCCTCATGGCAGCTGGAAATAGGTAGGCTAGAGCAGAGCTTCCCAGATGTTCTTGGCTCGTGCACCCTTAGGTGTCTTTGCAGTTTTTTTCATGCCATTTCCAGGGCAAAAGAAATACCTAACAGTTCCATTTATTATGTGCTTAGGTTCAAACAACTTATTGAGGATTTATATATTAATAACTTTGTAGTCATGTGAAGAAAATAATAACATAAATTGAAAAATAAAAAATGTTTTTATTTCACTCTTTGTTTAATAATGAAGTGTGTGCACCTGTTGGACGTACCACATACCAATCAGGATCCAATCAGGAGACAAACTACATGGTAATTTGAATGGAAAAGTTTAAAATAAAGAAGTATCAGGCCGGTGGCTCATGCCTGAAATCCCAGCACTTTGGGAGGCAGAGTAAAGAGGATTCGAGACCAGCCTGGGCAACATGGCTAGACCTCATCTCCACAATAAATAAAAAAACTAGCTGGGCATGATGGCACATGCCTTTAATTCCAGCTACTTGGAAGGCTGAAGTGGAAGGATAGCCCAAGCCCAGCAGGTCGAGGCTGCGATGGCAGTGAACATGCCACTGCACTCCCGCCTTGGTGACAAAGTGAGACTCTGACTCAAAAAAAAAAAAGTATTAACTAGGAAAACAATATGGCAGTTTCTCCAAACATTAAAAATAGAATTACCATATGACCTAGAAATTCCACTTCTGGGTATATACCCAAAAGAATTGAAAAATGGTCTCAAAGAGATATTTGTAAGCCCATGTTCATAGAAGTATTATTGATAATAGCCATAAGGTGGTAGCAACCCGTGTCCATCTATAGATGTATTGATAAACAAAATGTGGTACACACACACACACACACACACACACACACACACACACACACACTGGAATATCATCCAGCCTTAAACGGGTGGAAATTCTGATGTTCTACAACATAGGTGAACCTTGGATGTTATGTTAAGTAAAATAAGCCAGTCGCACAAAGACAAATACTCTATATTTCCACTTATATGAGATACTAGAATAGTCAGATTCGTAGGGACAGAAAATAAAATAGGGGTGCCAGGGGCTGATGGAAGCAGGGAATGGAAAATTTGTCTTTAATGGGTACAGAGTTTTAGTTTTGCAAGATGAAAAAAGTTCTGGAGATTGATGGTGGTACTGGTTGTACAACAATGTGAATGTACTTATTGCTATTGAACTATATGCTTAAATGATTAAGATGGTAAATTTTATGCTATGTATAATTTACCACAATTAAAAATAATAATAAAAAGAAAAAAAACAAAAAAAGAAATGTTGACTGGACATGGTGGCTCACACCTGTAATCCTAGCATTTTGGGAGGCTGAGGTGGGAGAATCACTTGAGTCCAGGAGTTCAAGACCAGCCTGGGCAACGTAGCAATACCTCATTTCTACAATAAATAAAAAAATTAGCCATGTGTGGTGGCACACTCCTGTAGTTCCAGCTGGAAGGTTGAGGCAGAAGGATTGCCTGAGCCCAGCAGGTCGAGGCTGCAGTGGTCATGAGCGTGCCACTGCACTCCAGCCTGGCGGCAGAGTGAGAATCCAACTAGTAAAACAAACAAACAAACAAAAGAAATGGTGGCTCATGCCTGTAATCCCAGCACTTTGGGAGGCTGAGGTGGTATGATCGCTTGAGCCCAGGAGTTTGAGACCAGCCTGGGCAGCATAGCAAGACCTTTTTGTCTACAAAAAATAAAAAAAATTAGCTGGGCATGGTGGCACACGCCTGTAGTTCCAACTTCTCTGGAGGCTGAGGCAGAAGGATCACCTGAGCCCAGGAGATCAAGGCTGTGGTGATCTGTAATCATGCAACTGCACTCCAGACTGGGCAACAGAATGAGACCCTAACTCAAAAAAACAAAAAAAGAGGAATGTTTACTATAATGAGGGCTGCCTAACAGGAAGTAAGGAGACCTTTAAAGATTAGAGGAATAGCAGATATAAGGAGCAACCACTACCCTTGGGTCTGATATGATACGCCCAAACACAAGCTTCCCTCCACTTCAGACCTTGTTGGAGAGGTCAGGACTGACTATGGCTCCTTGAATGGCAGAGACATTGCTGTGGTGCTATGCTGGTAGAATTTGCTGGAAATCCACCCTCTAAGATGCTGAGGAAAGCCATTCATGGGGAGGTTTCTCACTGGAGGCACTCTGCCACAAAATCGCCTGAAAGGGATGCCCATGGAAGCTTCTGGGGACTGAGGGTGCTGACCACCATGTGCAGCAGGAGCCAGTTGCTGAAGGAGACACCTGCACCGAGGGAACTGCGTGCTGGAGAAGCCATGCGTGTTTAAGGCCAACAGCCTGCGGAAAGAACACACCAGAAGTAGGAAGGAAAGCTGTTTCTTCCTGTAATATCTCTCTAGTATCCTCCTCTGATGAAGCTTAGAATTGTACTAGCTGGCAAAAGAAAAATATGTAAAGATCCCTTCTATATATTTTTCACAGCAGGTAATGAAGGGTGGAATTGGGCTGGGAGGCAGCAAATCTATCACTGGCCACCCCGGTTTCTCACATGCTGAAATCAGATTGGATCCTGCTACCCTAATTTCCTGTCCTACTTTACTTTGCACATAATATTTGCTTTTTATCACAGCCACCACCAGCAACCTAGCTTTGCAGAGAAATGATGTCATCAAAAGGAAAACAGCACAATCTAATGTTAAACTAAACTAACTTGAAGTAGCAGTTCATGCAAGTGTCTGAGAGATGTTAAATATTGCTGTGTTTCCCTAAAAAATTTAAAATATTCTACAACACCTCTGTGAGTTTGCTGTACTGCCCTGGCACACAATTTCCCCAAATCTCAGCACTAAGATAATGAGTCTTTTTTCAGCAGCTTTTGACCACACCACTCTAACACATGAGATTTTAAGATGCCAATTTGGTTAAGAGTACAAAAGAGTCATGTGTAAAGTGAGAGTTGTGTGGGGTCAATATTATTATTATTATTATTATTATTGCTATTATTTTGAGTTGGGGTCTTACTTATTGCCCAGACTGGAGTGCAGTGTCATGATCACGACTCACTGCAACCTTGAACTCCTGGTCTCTGGCATTCCTCCCACTTCAGCCTCCCAAGTAGCTAGAACTACAGGTGTGTGCCGTCATGACTATTAATTATTATTATTTTATTTATTTATTTATTTTTTGTATAACAAAGTATTTATTTTATTTATTTATTTATTTTAAATAATCAATATTTTTTATTATGTTATTGTGGGGTACGGTTAAGGGTTAGGTATACAAATATGCTTCGTTCAGGCACCCTTGTTGATAAGAGTGTCTCCCTGTCCCCAGACAGATATTGACTACCATTAATCCCATCTCCCTTCCCCTCCCCCTCCATAGTTTCCCACCACTGTCAGTCATTTTCTTATAGTAATACGTTGGATGTTCAAGGTTCACTATATGAGTGAGAACAAGTGATACTCAGATCTTTGTTTCTGTGAGAGGTCACTCAGTATTATAGATTCTAGTTCCATCCAGGTTGCTGTGAGATTCATGATTTTGTTCTTTTTTATGGCTGTGTAGTATTCCATCATGTATATGTACCACATTTTTTTAATCCAGTCCCCTTTTGATGGACAGCATGGTTGCTTCCAGGTTCTTGCTATTGTGAACAATGCTGCGATAAACATACGTGTGCAGGTATCTTTTTTATAGAGTAATTTGAGTTCTTCAGGATATATTTCCAGTAGGGGGATTGCGGGGTCATATGGGAGGTCAATATTTAGAGCTTTTAGGAATCACCATACTGTTTTCCACAGAGGTTGCACTAGTTTGCACTCCCACCAATAGTGTAGAAGTGTTCCCTTTTCGCTACACCCTCTCCAGCAACTGTTATTTTTTGAGTTAGTGATAATTGCCATTCTGACTGGAGTTAGGTGGTATCTCAGTGTGGTTTTGATTTGCATCTCCCTGATGATTAGTGAGGTTGAACATTTCTTCATGTGTCTGTTGGTTGCTCGGATGTCTTCTTTTGAGAAGTGACTGTCATATCTTTTGCCCATTTTATAATGGGATTGTTTGGTTTTTTCTTTTCAGCACGTTTGAGTTCCTTGAAGATCCAAGATGTTAAGCCTTCGTCAGACCTGGAGTTG
>CAUYQG010121892.1:0-40945 GCA_963574415.1 Tarsius wallacei | reverse complement strand
CTGGAGTGCAGTGGCCGCTCCCGGCCACCGCAGCCTCGACCTGCTGGGCTCTGGCGATCCTTCCGCCTCACCCTTCCAAGTAGCTGGAACTATAGGCACGCGTTACCATACCCGGCTAATTTTTTGATTTATTGTAGAAATGAGGTCTTGCTTGCCCAGGCGGGTCTCGAACCTGCGGGCTCAGGCAATCCACTCACCTCAGCCTCCCAAAGGCGCGGGATTACAGGCTGAGCCACCGAGCCCAGCTAATTTTTTTTATTGATTGTAAAGATGAGATCTTGCCATGTTGCCCATACTGGTCTCGAACCTGTGGGCTCAGGCAATCCTCTTGCCTCTGCCTCCCAAAGTACTGGGATTACAGGTGTGAGCCACAGTGCCCTGCTACAAATCTCTTCTTAGAGTCTGTTTCTCAGGGAATGCAAGCGATAACAGTCTACTTTACAGAAAGATTATTCTTGGAGATATCAACCATATAAATTGGATTCCTCAAATATAAACAAATGAACCTCCAGATTTTATCTAGCACATTGTGCAGGCCTAGCTGTTGAAACCAAGTGATAAGACATGTGGTCAATTATCTTGGTAGAAGTAGAGTGTGCCCAATCCACCACATCTTCCTGTATTCATTCCCTCTGCAATGGGACTTTGTCACTTCTGCTTCATTTTGTTGACCAAAGCAAATTTTGTTGGGGTGGGGGAACAGATTCTACCTTGGATATGAGAAGCTGCAGTGTGCCAGTTCTGAGCTTATGCCTCAAGGGAACTTGTATATACTTCCATATCTCTTGGAACCCATCACTGCCATGTGAACAAGTCAGGGCTAGCCTGTTGGAGGAGAGACCACATGGAACAGAGACAAGCTGTTCTGGCTGGGGCCACTCTGGTCTAGTCAGTCCTCAGGTGACCTGGTAGGTGACCACAGATGTAATATGAGTAAGCACAGCCAAGGTGAGAAGAATGCCCACCCCAAATTGCTGACCCACAGAATTGTGGGATATGCAAATAGTTATTGTTTTAACTTTTGGGGTGTTTTGTTATGCAGCAATAGAAAAACTGGTGTAGCACCTGCTATGGTTTAGATGTGTTTGTCCCTGACAAAGCTCACATTGAAATTTGATCCCCCAATGTGGCAATGTTGGAGGTGGGGCCTAGTGGGAGGTATTTGGGTCATGTGGACAGATCCCTCAGGAATAGATTAATACCCTCCTGCAGGGGTGAACTCTTGCTCTTGCAAGAATGGATTAGTGCCTAAGAAATTGGGTTGTTAAAAAGTCTGGCCTCCTCAACTTCTCTCACTTCCTCTCTTTCCATGTGACATCTCTGCACATGTCCATTCCTCTTCCACTTTCCACCATGAGTAGAAGCAACATGAGGCCCTCACCAGATGCATCTGCCCAACCTTGAACTTTCCAGCCACTAGAATCATGAACCAATGAAACCTCTTTCCTTTGTAAATTACCCAGCCTCAGGTATTCTGTTATAGTAAAACTAAACAGCCTAAGCAACTCAGCTAGGCAAGAGACTATAGAAGATGCCCTGGATTCCTTTTAACTGATTGTGGTACAGCAAGGTGCTGCAGAGACCACTGCTAGTGGCTCACACCTGCAATCTTCTTAACAAGATTACTTTTGGGTGATAGGCGCTATCTCAGCTGGCTGTGCATCTCCCTTGCCCTGGGACATCTATAACTAAAGGCTGCCTAGTGTAAGGCTATAAAAGCCCAGCTTCCTGGCCTCTAGGTAGGGCAAATTCTGGTGCAAATTATACTGCAGAGCTCCTCTCCCATCATCAGAATGAGGCTGGATCTCATCTGAAACCACATCCTTTAGTAGCTTCCTCCTTTCCCTCACCCCCTTACAGCTTCCTTCTAAAGGCACGTCCTTAATAAACAAACAACCTTTCACCTGAAGCTCTACCTTAGGCTCTGCTACTAGGAACTCTGACCCAAGACACAGATTAAGAGTGAAATTTCCAGAAGTAATAGAAGGGGAGCATGGGAGTCACTGCTGTGGAAGGAAGTTGGAAAGGCATTGATCATTCTAACACCTTTGTAGTTGAAGTTTTCAATCCAGTGGAAGATGACTCTCCCACTGGTCCAAGTCAAACACCTCCATCACATATGCCTGGTGGGCTTCTACCTCCTAAGGAGACTTGCTCCTTTCCTTTACAAGACATTCCCCCTCTTATCTGTAATTGCTTCATCTATGCATTCTTTCTCCATTAGTGTTTGAGTCTATTCCCATTTACAGGAAGACACCATTACATCCATTCTTCTAGTTACAGCTCCCTGTCTTCCCCTTCACATCAGGATTCTCCTACACTAGAGGCCACTACTCCTTTACCTCTCAATTATTCAACCCACATTATGTGGCTTCTGGACTATGCCACAAAGTATTTTGCCAAAGTCACAATGGCCTTAGTCCTTATGTTTCATGGCCTGTCTGCTATGTTTGATGTTGCTAACCACTCCCTCCCAATGCATAAAACACAGTGACACATATTCCTTTTGCTTCTTTGGTACCATGTTCATCTGATTTTCTGTCTACTTTTCAGGCGATTTAGAATCTTTTTCTTTTGGTTATCCCTTAGATGTCCATACTTTTCTGGCTCTCTTTTCACCTACTGTGTTTTTCTCTGGATTATTTTACCTACTATCATGGCAAATCGATCACTTATAGTTGGATGATGTTCAAAGCTCAATTTTCAGCTCCAAACTCTCATATCCAGTTGCCCTTGGGCACCGCCACTTGAATGTGCCAGAAGCACCATATTGGACCACCACCCTGAACATACAGGCACACATGCCTCCCCCACAACACCCTCACACACTCACATTCACACTCTGTTCCTCTTCCTTTTCTGTTCCCTATCCCAGCAACTGGAGCTACCATCCATCCACTTTCCCAAGGCAAAATCTTTGCAAGCATTCCTGATGCATCTCTTTCCCCTTCAATTAATCAGTCACTACATTCCAAATTCCTTTCAACGCTACCTCCAAAATAGCTCTTTACTTTTTAACACTATTCCATTTCTTTTCACCTTTGGCTGCCACCAGGCCTGGACTATTTCACACTGCATCTCATCTGGACTCTGGTTCTACCCACATCCAGTCTCATTTTCATACCTAGCCAGAGGGACCATCCTAAATCACAAATCTGATTATTTCTCTTCCCCGCTGAAAAAACATTTCTACTTCCTCTGGGATCAGTTCTTCTACTTACCAAGATAGGACAGATGTCTTCTCCCACAATAACTAAACAGATTTTATCACACTCTATCATAACAATTTACCGTCTGTTCCCCCCAAATAGACAAAAGCTCCTTCCTTTGTTCAATTAGTGGATATTCATTGAAATGTTTCCATGCATAATGCACAGTGCTGTCGATCAAGTGGTGAATAAAACAACATTGTCTCTGTCACATTAGTAGAACTCCCGTATTTGCCATCCTATTACCCATGCTAGCACCGTTTTGGGCACATAGCAGTGGCTTATTAAGTATTTGCTGAATAAATAAATGATAAAATGAGTGCTGTCTACTGAAGACTAATTAATTACCCCCACCCCTTTCCAATTTTAGAATAAAATTCATGGGAACAAATTTTCTAAGAATAATCTTCTTGGTAAATGTTTACAGAAAGTGTCTTTTTATTTCAAAAGGCAGAGATAAATTATATCTAAATTTTTTCAGATCCAAAGAAGTCCTTAAGCAACTCACATTCCTCCGATATTGTGCTGGTAGCAAAATTAACGAAATCAGTCAGGCTTCTAAAGAACTTAGCGCATACATTGAAGACATTCAACAAAAGTCAATGAAAAAGGAGCAGATTTTATATGAACTTGAGACTACCACCTGTCCCACTGCCAGAACATAATGACATGTTCTCTGCATGGCAAATGCATCTTCTGCCAAAAGACAGCAACTGTTAGGGGTTGAACTGTGTCCCTTAAAAAGATACGTTGAAGTTCTAAGTCCTGGTACCTGTGAATATGACCTTATTTGGAAACAGGGGCTTCGTAGATGTAATCAGGTTAACCTGCTTCCAGGGTTGCCGAAAGCAAAGGGGTCCAACTGTGGCTGCGGAGGATGTGAACAGTGCAGAGGAAGGCAGCCCTTGCAGTTCTTGGGGATGAAACTTACACGTGGAGTGAAGAGCTGGTGGGGACATTCCTTTCCACTTCTTGAAACACATCATTTCAAAATGTAGTGGGGAAGCCTTGGGTAGCAGCCCAAGAAATAGAATAGTGTTAAAAAGTAAAGAGTTATTTTGGAGGTAGCATCTTCTGAAGCTCCAACAGTGTACAAATTGTAGTCTTGACTGAATCATTCTTCTTTACCTTTTATTATGGTAACATATATATATGTAAAAGTTACCATCTGGACCTTAGTTATTTATTTATATATTTTTGAGTCGGACTGTCACTCTGTCACCCAGGCTGGAGTGAAGTGCCACAGTCAAGGCTCACTGTAGCCTTGACTTCCTGGGCTTAGGCCTCTCAAGTAGCTGGGACTACAGGCGGGCCCAGCTAATTTTTTATTTTTTGTAGAGGCAAGGTCTCACTATGTTGTTCAGGCTGGTCTGAAACTCCTGGGCTCTAGGGATCCTCCTGCCTTGGCCTCCCAAGGTGCTGGGATTACAGATGTGAGCCACCATGCCTGGCCCTTCTCCCCTTATTCAAACCCTACCAATTACTCTAGGCTCAGTCTAGTCGGTGACACTGCTTTGAAGCCTTCATTGTCCTTATCAGACCAACAGTAATTTCCCATTTTTATCACTTGTAGTGTTGACTGTTTGTTCCATTCATTATCCTTCTCCAAACCATTTCCACTTTTACTTAGCTGTCTCACCTGAGCACTATTCTGTACCCAATAAGATTGTAAGTTCTAGAAGGTAGAGCAGTACCTCGTAGTTTAACCCCTGGCACTTAAACAATACCTTGCTAAGCCTACATTTAATAAAATGCTAGTTGAATGAGCAAGAAGAAGAATAAAAGTATGTTCTCTGCAAGGCAAACACATCTTCTCCCAAAAGATAACAACTGTTACAGGTTGAACTCTGTCCCCTAAAAAGACTGATGTTCCCACCTCCAGTACCTGTGAATGCAACCTTATTTGGAAATAGAATATTTGCAGACGTAATTAGGTTAAGATGAAGTCATTAGGATGTGTTCTAATCCAATATGACTAGCGTTCTTCTGAGAAGAGGAAAATTTGATTGCAAATACACACAGAGGGAAGATAGCCATGTCAAGTCGGAGGCAGAGACTGGAGTGATGCTGCCATAAACCAAGAAACGCTTGGAGCTTCCAGAAGCTGGAAGAGGCAAGGAAGGATCCTTCTGAGATGCTTTGAGGGAAGCCTGACCCTGACAACACCTTGATTTGGGACTTCTAGCCTTTGGAACTCTGAGACAATAAATTTCTGTTGTTTTAAGCTACCCAGTGTGTGGTGCCTTGTTATAGCATCCCAAGGAAACTAATGTGGCCACGGAATGAAACTATTACAGCCATATAGGCAGACCCTAGTGACCCAGTTCTCTTATCCTTGCTGGACCCAGGAACAATACTGGGTATCTGCGGTACCTAACATGAACTAAACTCACAATGGACAGTGTCCCTGCATAGGTTCCGCTGTGTTGAAATGGAGAATGCGTATGTGCTTGAGCGAAGCCTGCTTCCTCAAAGAATGTTCACTGGCCCACCTCAGCCATACCCTTGAACATTGCAAAGGCATCTGTTACTCATACCACTCCACTTTGAAGGGCTCCCCCTTTGAAGAGTACACCCCAAGCCAGAAGATGAAAGACTTTAACCCTTCAAACTCTCGAATAAAATTTCTACTTATTTTACTTTGCCTAGTACACTTTACTTTAGTATCCCAATCAAGGTAAATTCAAGTAAAGCTTTCAATGAATGATTTTTAATAAGAAGCAGAGAGAGCAAAACACTTTTCCTGGCCATATTCCAGACGTACCAGATGTTATCATTTTTCATTTGATTCCCATTGGCCTACTGTGCTCTTATCACTTTCTTTCTCAGCCTGTGATTTATGCTATAATATACCAACGATGCCTGGAGGCACTGCTGCAGTTTCAGCTGAGTACAGTCAGATTACCCCAGCTCAGGGAAATAACTGCTCTGCCCGCCCTCTGCTGCCCGGCAGCTCTGCCCACAGGAGAAGGGCCCAGACTTACAGTTTTGGCGGGAGCATAGTGCGTTGGTGAGGCCGGTGGGGGCCTGGCCGGACTCTGGAAGGAGGACGGGCAGAATCTCTGGCCTGTGTCCGGAGGGGAAGTGGAGGCATAGATACGGTTTTCTAATCGCTCAGGTTCGTGCTTATAGGATTCGAGAGGAAACGTGTGCTGCTTGGTCACTTGGGTGGGTGTTGATGGAGAGGATGAGAGGCCTGCAGGAAGAACACCAGAGAGCTGTTAGAAGTCTGGCCATGGCTGTGGGGTGCGATGTCTCACGCTTGCAATCCCAGCACTCTGGGAGGCTGAGGTAGGAGGACTGCTTGAGGCCATGAGTTGGAGAAGTCTCACCATAGTTAAGGGAGGCAGAGAGAGGCTTCCACACTTTCCAGTGTCAAAATTCTCAAATGGCGAAAATCTAAATTATTACATTCTAAATAGCGGGAAAAAGTTTTAAACACCCATTTCTCGACTCTTAGAATCAGATGTGGCTAGAAATGCTCTCCATATCCACCTTGGGTTGTGGGGGTGCTTGCATAGTCAGGAGTTATCTGGGTGGAGACTTTTTACACACACACATACACTCCAGATGCTACTTTTCTCCATTTGGTCAAATACTGTTTGATTTTCTCTCCTTGCCTTCCCAACACAGTGCCAAGATCAAGTGCAATGGTGCTTTATTTACTGAGGTAAGACATAAAGAAGTTCACTATGCAGCAGAGACACAGGTCAGTGATGCAGAAGTTGGATGACCATGTACGTGAAAACCCGGGTGAGATGTGCTGTTACCGCCAAAATGTGCTACATGAATATCCCTATGGTAAGTTGCCAGTAGTGAGACTTCACTACAAAGATAAATGCCAGAGAAGCCTTCAGGGAAGGGGTGGGACTGGAAAGGAGGCTCAAAAGTGAAACAGAACTAGATGAATAGGAAGAGGGAGGGGCAGATGCAGGAGGGGCCAGGTATCAGTGGAGAATTGCAGGGATACTGGGGACATGAGTCTACTGGGAGTGAGAGGTTGTCCACTTTGACGAGCTTGTGCAATCCTGGAGGTGTGTCTAAGGCAGGCAGCCATTGCTTGTGTCCAGCTGATGATGCTGGAAGGTCACTATTGTAGGTTAGATTATGTCCCCCCAAAGATGTCTTGAAGTCCTAACCCCCAGTACCTGTGAATGTGACCTTATTTGGAAATAGGGTCTTTGAAGATTAACCAAGTTAAGAAGAGGTTTTGCTGGATTAGGGTGGGCCTAATCCAATTTGACTAGTGTCCTTATAAGAAGAGAAGAAACACTGAAACTGACACACTCAGAGAGAGGCCCATGTCATGACCGAGGCACAGATTGCAGTGATGCATCGGCAAGTCAAGGACAGCTGAGGATTGCTGGCAACACCAGAAGCTCAGGAGATGCAAAGAAGAATCCCCCACTGCAGGTTTCAGAGGGAGCATGGCTCTGTTGACACCTTGATTTTTGAGATCCTGGCCTCCAGACTCAGGGGGAGAACACATTTCTGTTGTTTTAAGCCGCTCTGTCTGTGGCACTTTGTGATAGCAACCCGAGGAGACTAATACAATAATGTGATCCGACACTGTTTTTTGAGAGAAGCAGAATCTGCATTTGGGTCTGATATCCCACATCTTACAGGTAAGTAAATAAAATTTTTAAATACATTTTGAATTATGCAAGTCGAACCAAAGATGTCAGCGGATGTGGCCTAAGGACGGCCGCTTGCTGCTTCTGGCCTGGGCAAGGCTGGATCAGCTGCAGAGCCCGGCGCCTGGTTCTTCCCTCACCACACCCCTCTGCCCCTCCAGCCTCCTCCTCAGACCCTGAGGTACCTGTGCCTCCTCCTGCTCCATCCTCCCTTCTTGAGAACAGCTCTCACTCCTCAGGTGTTGGTTCATCTAACCTCCCTCCCCTCACTCTAAAGCACTTTCATCCACCCTGTATGTTACAGTTAACGACAAACTGTTTAACATCCAAGCCAAATATAAAACGAAGTCAACCTCCTCTTTCCAAGATTCCCCACCTGTCTTTGGGCCAGGGGTCCCGCCCACATCCTTTGGGTCCTGCAGCACCCAGCACTGTCCTGGAGGGAAGAACTCTGGCAAATGCCTGCTGCCAGCAGGCTCAGGGAGAGAAAGAGATGGGGTGGGGAAGGCTCAAAGTCAGAGCGAATTGTTTCTCCCTCTCCATGCCGGAGTGCAGGGCATATGTTTTAGGGGGTGAGGGAGGTTTAGGAAGTCACCTATTAAAGGAAGGGCATGCTTTTCCAGGGAGCTCCTTCACAACCTAGAGTGATGCCAAGTGGTAATCCTGGCTGGAAGCCCCGGGCTGACGCTCTAGGCAGAAGCAGGAGACGGAAAGCTCTATCACCCATGTTTTCATAGCACTCAAAACAAAAAAAAGGCACCTAACAGCAGAGCTCCCAACTCTTTTTTTTTTTTGAGTCTGTGTCTCACTTTGTCACCCAGGCTGGAGTGCAGTGATATGTTGCTCTCGGCCATGGCAGCCTCCACCTGCTGGACTCATGCGATCCTTCCATCTCAGTCTTCCAAGTAGCTGGAACTACAGGTGTGAACCACCACGCCCAGCTAATTTTTTGATATATTGTAGAGACCGGGTGTCGCCATGTTGCCCAGGCTGGTCTCAAACTTGCAGGCTCAGGCAATCCTCATGCCTCTGTCTCCCAAAGTGCTGGGATTACAGGTGTAAGCCACCACGCCTGGCCACTCTAAGCTCTTTTAAAAAGTAAAAGATTCCCAGCAGGTCGAGGCTGTGGTGGCCGGGAGCGGCCACTGCACTCCAGTCTGGGCGATCGAGTGGGACTCCAACTCAAAAAAAAAAAAAAAAAAAAAAAAGTAAAAGATTTTCCTCAAAGGTCTTGAGAAGCAAGTCCTGCTTTGAGGAGGGATTGGGGAGGAGGGATTGGGGAGGAGGGATAGGGAGGAAGAAAAGTAGGGAGGATCTGCTGTGAGGTAGCAGATCTTCAGAAAGAGATGAGCTGGTCCAGTAGGCAGGGCCACAAAGGGGCTGCCCAGCCCAGCCTGGCTCTTCTCTGGGCCAGGCTCCAGCTGCATGGCAATGAGGGCTGGGGAGATGTGCCCGGAGCCTTTCGGAGGGCTTTGCTGGGAACCAGAGCAAGAAAACCTCTTGTGCCGTTTGGTTTGCAGAGGAGGGTACTACCATAGAACCCAGGGGTGGGTGGTAGCGTATCCTTCTTCAGTGGTTCTTGCAGCAGGAGTCCTCAGCAGGGGTCCCGACCTGATTCCCATAGCACACCCAGGGCAGGCTAGCTCCCTTGTGAGAGTCAAGAGGAAATGTTCTCATCCACCTCTCCCAGCCTCTCCCTTCACCGGACACAGATCCCTCCAGAGGTGTTACCCGCCAGCACATGCAAGCGCCCTGATGGGGAGGAACAGAATAGGATGTGGTTGGGGGCGTTTTAGTCTCAAAAACTTGTGCCACCCCCCACATCCTAATAAACTGTGACAGCCCCTCAGACAAATCCCTCTTGGGGCCTGGGGTCTTCATGTGTACAGGGTGTGGCCTGCCACCCTTCTTAGCCTGACAATGGTTGAGAAGCTCTGATATCCACCCCAGTTCAGGGCACTATTGAAGCCATCC
This sequence comes from Tarsius wallacei, assembly GCA_963574415.1. Lineage (NCBI taxonomy): Eukaryota > Metazoa > Chordata > Mammalia > Primates > Tarsiidae > Tarsius > Tarsius wallacei. The sequence goes on along the minus strand of CAUYQG010121892.1, from coordinate 31,128 downwards.
ATTCCACCTGTGCCTTCATATCCTGGCTCAGCCCAGACCTTCTGGCCCAAACCCTGCCCACCTAGGCATGGGCAAAGGCCCAGAGGAAAGATGTACCTCTGCAGACGCATCTTGGTGGGCCTATGGAAACTATACATGTGCATCTTCCCGGACCCCACAGTTCCGTTTCTGAGACTTCTTTCCATAGACATATTTGTGCAATTGCTAAGTGATGAGGGCATGGGGTTAATTTCTGTGGTGCTTTTTTTCTGAGTTGGAGTCTCACTTTGTCACTGAGGCTGGAGTGCAGTGGCAAGCTCATGGCCACCGCAGCCTCGACCTGCTGGGCTCAGGCGATCCTTCCGCCTCTGCCTTCCAAGTAGCTGGAACTATAGGCGCATACTATCACACCCAGTTAATTTTTTGATTTATTGTAGAGAAAAGGTCTTGCTATGTTGCCCAGGCTGGTCTTGCCTTCCAAAGTGCTGGGATTACAGGCTTGAGCCACTGTACCCGGCCTCCGTGGTGCTTTTAAAAGCAGAGCCTGGAGACACAGATGCTCATCAAGAAGAGGTTAAATAAATCATGGCACATCCGCACAGGCAGCCCCTGTGATCTCCCGTCGGAACATGACAAGCCTCCTCGCTCTTTTCATCTCTAAGACAGAGCGGTAAATGAAAAAGCCACAGAGCCATCTGTATAGAATGATGCCATTTGGAGTTTCAAAAAAGGGAAAGAGAGTATCTATATTCTGCCTGTCTGATTATGCCTAGAGTATCTCTGGAAGGATCTGGAAACACTGGCTGTCTCCAGAGAAGGAAACAGCTGGCAGGGAAGACTTTCTTCATCACACACTTGGATTTTTCAAGATTTATATCATGGGAATGTATTATTTATTCAGAAAATTATTATTATTATTATTTTAGAGATGAGGTCTTACTATATTGCCTAAACTGGCCTCAAACTCTTGGGCTCAAGCAATCCTCTCGTCTCGGCCTCCCAAAGTGCTGAGATGACAAATGTGAGCCTCCGTGCCCAGCCAGAAAGTAACTTTTTTCATCTGCTGTTCCGCTTTTGAGCCAAGAAGCTGGCTGCTAATGCTGTATTTGGATACCTGCCTGCCTCCTTCCTCGCTCCCACCTGTCCCACCACCCAGCTCTATGGGGGGCTCTCTCTCTCTCCCACCAGGACCCGAGCCACAACCTGGTCTTCCTGAGCACCCTCTCGCCCCATTTTTACATTTTGGTCTCTCTCTCTCTCTCTCTGAGAAGCTATTCCACGTAGAACATTCTTCAGGGATGAGGCCCAGTGACTGTTGTGTATACAGATGTTCATAGCTGGTTCATAGGTGGTGACGACTCCTTGCTGGTTCTTTGGGTACAGAATGTTCATCTTTCAAATAATTTAAAGAGAATGAGGCTATGACTAAGTAGCTTGCCCCCAAAAGAGCTCTTTATTTTTTTTATTTTCTTTTTTAAATTTTTTATTTTAAAGATGTGGGGTACAATTCAGGGTTATGTATACGAATGTTCATTATGCAGGCACCCTTGTTGACGAGGTGTGCCCCTCCTTCCCCAGCAGATTCCCACTACTGCCAATCCCAACCCTCCCCTGCTTCACCCCGCCCTGGTAGTTTCCCACTACTACCAATCCCAAAAGGGCTCTTTAAAGCACAAGCCACGGCATCCACTTTTCCCATACTATATCCCTTTGTAGGCTGCCCCTGTGAGAGTGCTGGTATGACCCAAACTCAGTCCCAGTCCAGGGCAAGAGAGAAGGCTGGATGCAGAAGACACATAGCCAGAGACAGAACCCAGATGAACCGCCTCAGACAAGAAATCTCATTTCTGGGTGCTCCTTGGGACACCTATCTGATTCTCTTTCACCCTCAAGAAAGCTGCTCTCACTGAAGCCTTTCCAAGTTCAGAAGAAGCTTCCATCTTTCTGTCTGGCCTTCTTGCCTCCTCCCTACTCCCTTTCCAGAGCTCGTGACTCCCATGGGGAAAACAGATAACGCTCTGAACTATAGATGGAGGAAGGAAAAGTTTTGGGGAGAGGGGCAAGTAAAATGCCATATCTACAGCAAAGATCACAGTGTGTACATTAGGGGTATGTGTGTAGTTTAGGGGTAGAGAGAATAAAAAACATGTCCTGTCTTTTCACTGATACCTGAAATATTTTTAAGAGAGGGCGGAGTCTTCAACATCAACACCTTTTTTGTACAGTGCCATCCTGTCTACAGAGGGCTTACACATTCTCGTGCTATTTGACAGATGAAGAAGCTGGTGTCCAGGGTCCTTTAACAAGCAAATGGCAGGATCACATCTGCACTCCACTGTCCTGACTCTAAATCCCAGTTTCTTTTTGCCACGATAAAACTGCGCTCCAGCCTGGGTGACAGAGTGAGACTCAGACCAAAAAAAAAAAAAAGGCATGCCCATGCCATGCATGGCCCACAGATGGACGGTGTCTGATAGTTATTGATTTACTGATTGAATTCGTGGTTTTCCAAGAGAAAGAACACAAAGATTTGAAGTCATATTTCAGCTGTGTGAATTTCTTCCAGAAAGCAGGGTTTCACAGGCCAACAGGAGGGAGAGCTTGGAAGGCACTGGGTGACTGAAGAGGAAAATACCAGGTGCTATGGAAGAGGGAGGGGTGCAGAGAGCAGAAAGTAGGCTTGGCAGCCCGCATGCTTCCCATGGTCCCACGGTGAGGAGACCTTGGGTAGGCAGGGACAGGCTTCCTCCAAAGTGGCTTTTCTTCCATGCCAGTCAGAAAGAGTAGAGACAGTGACCAACAAAAAGGAGACTTTTTTCATGTTTGCTGTTTAATCAGCAGGAGGGAAACTGTCTTATGAAAGATAGGTAAGGTGGGACAGATAAGAACAATACTCCTCAATTTTTTTCTTTTTTTCAATATTGGTGTAACAGTTCATAAATGAAGGAAAAATGGGCAATGATAACATAGTCTCCTGTTACTTTTTAAACTGACCCATTTATTTCCCAGTCAGAGGGTCAACTGCCAAACTCAAATCTTTCAGGAAAACCACAGATCCAATCAGTAAATCAGTAGCTATCAGACACCTTCTGTGGGCCATGCATGGTGTGAATGTTTTGTTTTTGTTTTTTTGTCTGAGCCTCACTCTGTCACCCAAGCTAAAGTGCAGTGACCAGATCACGACTCACTGAAGCCTTACCTGGGCTCAGGCGATCCTCCCACCTCAGCCTCCTGAGTAGCTAAGACAACAGGTCATGCTACCACATCTGGCTAATTTAAACAATTGTTTTATAGAGAGGAGGTCTTGTTATGTTGCCAGGCTGGTCTCAAACTCCTGGGTTCAAGCAATCTCCTGCCTCGGACTTGCAAAGTGCTCGGGTTACAGGCATGAGCCATCGCACCTGGTCCTACGGTGCAGATATTGAAAAAAGAATGTGGCTGAGGAAAATGGGACCAAAAAACACCCCAACACCACCATGCAATAAACACTGAGGGTCAAATGCATATAATACTAAAGCAGGAGCTCGGGGAAGAGGAGGGAACCCAAGACGCCGCCTCTGGAGGGGTAGGAAGGTGGCACAGAAACACCAAGAAAGAGCTGGGTCAACCCTGGAAAATGAAACAGATTGGCCTCAATTCAGGCGCCTTTCCTGGGGACCCAGACAGGACTGGGCTATGGCAACAGTAACCCAAGAAGGCTCTGGCCAAAGGACAGACAGGTTCCCCCGTTTTGTTTCTTCTGAGAAGTCTTTCCCTCCTTCTTCTGCTTCTTAAGGACTTTGTTTAGTCCTGCTGTCAGACTCTGAGGGTGAACAATGCCTTTAATTCTCCCAGGGCAGCAGCCAGGCCCTGTGAACAGCCCCTATGAGTGAACAGAAACTGCTCCTGGCAGCCACACAGAATGCCACGAAAGGGGCTCCAGACACCAGGGAGCCATCCATGGGCTGGTGACTTCACAGGGCCTGGCCTACTGGCGGGAGCTACATCTAGAGAGAAAGAGGAGGAGAAAGGAGAACACAGGTGCCACTGAAAGGAAGTGGGCACCAACCTGCAGTAAGACAGCCATGCAGGGGAAAAAGAGGTCTAGACTTTGGAAGCCCCGAGCTCTAGGCCTGCTTTTACCGTTAAATAGCCACGAGTAAATCCACCCCTTGCCTGGGTAAAAAATAAACCAGGTAGACCAGATGGCTGTACAGTGTGCTTCCAGCTCCCTCCACTGTGTAAATGGAAGGAGCTAGAACCACTGGGCACACCAGTCTTTTTCATGCATAAAGTCTGGAATGACAGGAAAGAAGGAAACAATTTATTTTGCTGACTGGTGTTGCAAGAGGCACGAAGGGAGGGAGTATGAAGGCATAGTCTGGAGAGAGGTTTTGTTTATATGGGGTTTTTAAACCAGCAAGTATTCATCACAGAGTGATGGGGCTTGGTGCTGTTCCCTGCTTTGGAGAGATGATGAGGAAAGTCATGAGGGGCAAGAGTGGCACAGAGAGATGCCCAATGGAAATGCCACAGCCAGGGAGGGACAGGAGTCCAATGCTAAGGAACCGTGCCACACAGAGGGATGTTTAAGGAACATAAACCAGCGGGCAATCACCTATGGTACATGTCCAAGCAGAGCTCGAGTGTGCAGCCACTGTTTGCTTAGGACGTCTTTTCTGGAGGAGTAAATTCGCTGCTTTAATATTTTAACCTTCTGGCTCTCAGCTTTCCCTCTGGCCCCGCTATCACTTGCTCCTCCCTGAACTGCTTCCTCACCCTTCTCTGCCAGCCCACCTACCAGAGACTGGCCCTCAAGGGCTGCAGGAATTGGATGCTCGGCCCTCTGGCTCCACAATGGCTTGGGCAGTGAAGGCCCCAGCAGGAGCCTGGGGGCTGGAGAAGAGAGGGCGGGTGACCTTAGTTCATCTGTTACCCCTACCACCCTCTTCCTACCCGCCTTGCCGCCAGCAACTCCTCCTCCCCTTTGTCCCTGGGTTTCAGCCTTGACATCCCCTTCCTGGTGGTCCTGCCCATGCCTCTGTGAAAGTCCCTTGGAGATCCCAGCTGAATATGCCTCTGTTTCCCATCCCAGCCTCCACTTCCAAACTGAGAGAAGAAGCTGAGTTCTGGAGCCAGCAATCCTGGGCTTGACCCTGAAGCCACACTCAGGAGTTGTGGAGCCTCAGACAACCTAGCTCAGAACCTCAGTTCATTATTTGAAAATGTGAGCTGCCTGTGAGCTTTTTGTGATGATTGAGAGGTAAGAAGCCAAGCACCCTAGAGCATTAGATGACAGTCTATACATGAGAGTTGGCGGCTACCATCGATAGCAGATGAAATCTTAGGGGGAAGACCCTATTGGTCAGAAACTTGAGCACACAGAACCATCTCTGCCTGTTCACCTGGCTTGGAAGGGCAGGAGTTGGATGCACCTGAAGTTCAAATCAGAGGCCACCCATGGTCAACTCCAACCCTGCACTCCACCTCCACTGTGGTGCAGTGCAGAGGTAAGGAATCCCAACATACCCTGCTCTGGCAAGCTGGGGTCTCCCCTGGGCAGTCCTGGCCACAGCTATCACAGTCCACCCCAGTCACAGTCAGACAAGATGCAGTCTGGAAGCTGTTCTTTAGCGGATCAAGGTCAGGCCAAGGTTTCCCATCACTTAGAGACTGTTGGTTGAAGAAGTTTGAAAAAGCTGGAGACCACACCAAGGCAAGTTCCAGGTGCCATACATCAATTCATCAAACAGCATTTGCCCCAGGGTGATGTTAGGTGTTACATCACAGCAGCATTTAGGCCAAGGAGATTCACTTTCTCCATAATCCATGTAATCCATGACAGGGCTGTTGGTTCGTTTGCTCAGAGGCAGGAACGCCGCACACAGAGCAGCCTTGCCTGTGTCAAAGTTGCTAGGGCATTCTTCAAGATCATTTCCTCACCACCTGCTTGGTAAGATGCACTCCAAAATGACCATGGCCCATTCGGCCTGACCTTTTCTCCCTCCCACAGAATTTGTGCTCAAGAACTGCCCTGCCTGGGCCATGCTCAGATTCCCATTAGAGAACTGCTATTGGGACAAACATTTTGGTTTCCGGACCCTTTGTACTCTTTAAAATGATATTATTTGTTTTAGTGTGTAATAAGTTTATTATTGTTATTTGTAAATGAATTTAAATTTTTCTCAGTTTAGATTCTAATATGGTGAATATTGATACATATGACTCACCTAAACAAAAACTTTTTGGGATTCCTATTTTTTGAAGTGATTTATCACTGGTCTTTATTTTTTAAAAAAAGGAGTGGTATTTATTTTATATTTTTTGCAAATGTGTTTAATATCTAGCTTAATAAAAGACGCTAGATTTGTGTATCTGCTTCTGCCTTCATTCCCCATGGGAAGGTTTTGCTCAAGACTTTTAGTCTGGCTAGTCTGTCTCCATCTCCATCCCCACTGAGTCTAACCCAACATGCTGAGCAGAAAGTGTCTGAGTCACAGGGACAGTTGAGATGCTCAGTACATTGCAATTCCCAAACCTGGCTGGGCATAAGAATCACCTGGGAGTTTTGAGAATATATATTCCCATAAGGTCTGGAAGATTTCGATTGAGTGGGACTGGGCTGGAGCCTGGGGATCGAGTTTTCTAACATTTCCCCAGGTGACTTTGATGGCCAGGTAAGTTTTGGAACCATTCATTTAATCCAACTCCCTCATTTTACAGATAAGACACTTCCAGAAGTAATTTCTAGTTCCCCTTCTTCGTGACTGTGTGTTCCTAGGGCCTCAGTCCTCTCTCCCGCAATTCCCTTCTGAGAAAGCCAATGCTCTTCCTTCTGAATTCCAAGTCCTCTGCTTGGTTTCTGATGGGAATTACCTTCCTTCAGCCAAAGTCAGCCTCAGGCAGAGGCTCCCGGACTTATGCCTTGTTCCTGGACATCAGGTGATCGTGCAGCCCCCAGCCACACCAGTTCTCCTGAGTTCCCTTGCTCCTTTTTCTAGCCAGCTGCTTTGAGACCATGCTCTGAATGCTGCAGAATCATGCATTTCTTAAAAGATACATTTTTCTCACCCTCCTGGTGTCCTTCCCCCCCAGCCCCCAACAGGGTCCCCTCCCTCAGTTTCTGGACTCCTGCCTCAGGATTGGCACAGACATATTTATGACCCACTGGCTCTGGTCCTGGCCCTACTTGAGGCACTCAATTAATATGTTAATTTGGAATAAGGATTGGAGCCGAAAGTTTTGGTTATCGGCTGTAAGAATGTGTTTTGCAATCTTTTGTAATTGAAACTATTCAAAATATGTTAGAAAATATCTGAGTCATCCTGGAGTCAAAGCATTATGGGAATACAGAGGGTGAAAAATTCTATTAGAAAACACACTTCTTTTAGGACATTTTCTAAGGTTCTTATTCTGCTAGAAGAAATCCAGGAAAAAAAAGTTTGCACACCCAGTAGCATTCTGTACCTAGTTATTAAATAGTTGGCTCTAGCATATGGGTATTTACACAGGTAAATTGACCAAACAGAACAGAACAGAAATGGTGGTGGTGGGGAGGAACTGGGAATCTCGCAGGGGCTAATTTTAGATGAATCTCGACAATGTGGTCCTAGCCTCCACTGTTTGCCCTGATGTCTAGAACTGTTTCTTCTTCATGCTCCCCTGGAGTCAGAGTTCTGCTTCATGGACCCAAAACACAACCCTAGATACTTCACTAGAGAAAAAGATAAGAGCAGATGTACATTTTGATGCTGACACTAAGAGGCGATACTCAGTGGAAGGGAGGAGGGGAAAAAACCCATCAGTTGCTTTGTGAGAGAGAGAGAGAGAGATTCTAGAACAGACCATTTCCCACATTAAATGGTTTCTGAAAAATTATTTTCTAGGCATTAATCAGTGGAAGGGAAATGTTTAGCAATCTCAGTCCCCTCTGATGATCAGTATTTGTGAAGTGACAAAAGCTAATTCTGCAGAATATGATAGAATCAGGATAGTCTCCAGCAAGAGAATCCCAGGTGGTTAAAATTGGCCACAACCTTAGGGGACAAGTGTCTCAGAACCTCATTTTCAGTGGAAGAAAGGCAGGCCCTAAGAGGTAAAGTGCCAGGCCAAGGCTCCATCTGGCTCCAAGGTAAGGCCAAGCAATGGCTCAAGTCTTCAGACTGAGGCTCTACCCTTGGCTCAGAGGCAGGGCCAGGCAGTGACTCAGGTCTTCAGGCACCCCCAGCCCAGCACTCTTTCCCCATGCCAGGAGAGTTTTCTGACAATGACTTTTATACCTGTGGAATGTTGGGAACAACAGAAAGTGCACACATTCATACCGGGTGACTTGGGTGTCTGGGGTCAGAGGTGTGCCTGCCCTAGGCTGCCTCTCCCTGTGTCCACCCTCCTTCTCACTGGGGTTCCTTCAACCAGCCACCTCCAGGAGGGCACATCCCACTGGCCAGTGGCTGTACAGGGTGGGAGGAGTAGTGGAAGGCCAAGACTCATACATTGGGTTTGGGAGGGGAGGGAGAAAGAGAAAGAGCTGAGATAACTCCTAGGTTTCTTCCTGAGTCACATGGCAACAAAAATTTCCTAGGAAGAAATGAGGGAAGAACACTCATTCAGTAGGATACCTGTGTGAGTTTCATGCTCCTGGGCTAATGCCCTGGTGGCAAGTGGACAGGGGAAGGGTTTTCTGGCACCGACCACAGAATATTCCTGGGCAGGAGCCCCCCCCGGGTGCCCCATCCCGCTAAGACATGTTCTTAGATCAAGACTAGATTTCTATGCACATCCAGAAAAGTCTTTCTAATCTTGATTTCTCTGAGATGCCTGTTTATAACACAGCATTGTTCGGGCAAATTGTTTTGACCAAGTCAGCCTGTCTAGTACACACAGGTCTGGCTGTGATGTAAAACAAACAGCAGATCTGGTTTGAGGGTAAACTTGGAATTAACCCTGCTAAGGCAGGACTAAGGGGAGGGTCCAGTGGCTGCCAGGCCCCGACAGCCTGCTCTTCCAGGGAGGACTCTGTCGGCAGAGCAACCCCTGAGCTGGCCAAGGAACTCCATGGCGGGCTCCCCTCACTGCGCCTGGAACTCAGACACTCCTCGCTCTGCCTCCAGCCCCTCTTGAAATACCTGGTTATTGACCACTTGCTTATTATTCTGGCTACTGGGAAAAACGTCCCCAGAAACTAGGGAAGAAGTGGTGTTTTACATAAACTTTCCTGGGTCCCAGGATGCTTTGATAATCTGACAAAAATCAGTAAAGCATGGGTACACAAATTTCTCTCTCTCAAATCACTTCAGGACAGTTCTAATTTCCCAAATACCATGTTTCAAGAATTAGTGCTCCTAGGGGACTCAAAACATTTTCCTACTTCCTTATTCCTCCAGGGTGGCCTGACTTCCCACTGTTTGGATCCCCAAACCCAGAAATCTCGGAGGGGTCCTTAAAAGAAGAACATGGCTGAAGATGAAGTAGAAAATCAGTGTAATAACCAAATCAAGACTATGCCTCCATTGGACCCTGTCTCACTAAAGTTTCCAGAACATGGTTTTAAAAATCTGGAATTGTACCTGGAGTTGGTTCCACACTTTCTTCAATTGGGCTGAGTCTGTTCTGAAATCTTGGCGGTAGCTCTCCCCCACCACTTGGACTTAGGAGCTCAGTGCTCATGAAATAGAGCCCCTCCAGCTGGGCTCTGATGGCCCCCACATTGGTCACATTCCTGGGCTGTTTGGCCATCCCCTGGAGGGCCTCCCTCAGGCCTCGCTGTTCTGGACTTGGGAGAGGTGAGAAGGGCTTTTGGTGATGTAGGGAGGGTCTTGAGCCACTGTCCCCTCCCCAGGGTGTGTCCTTTCCAGGTGTGCAGCTCCCCGGGGAAACAAGAGTGCTCTATTCTACTGGCATGATGAGGTGGGCCATGTGGGATGTGGACCATAGGAGTGTGTTCCAAAACCTCCACTTTGGAGAGCCACATTCAGCTAAGCAGGAGGAGGAGGCCGGGAAGGGAAGACCATGGTGAGTGTGGTACCTGCCTAGCCCTCTCCTTCCTGCTGGGTCTCCCAGGAGGCCAGGTGGCAGCTGCAGCCAGTCACGGGCATTCCCTTTCTGGGGTGCTGGCTGCAGCTGGCTGCCATGGGACTCCAACCAGGGCTCTCCTGGGGCTCTGTTGACTCAACACATCATCTGACACCACTGCGTCAGGCTCTCTGGGTGTCAGGTGCCAGTGAGACAGTCGGGGAGGCTGGGAAGGTGTCCAGGTCGCCTCTGCCCCAGAGCTTGTTTCTATGGTGCTATTCCAGCTCTCATTCACTCATAAAGAAAGGGGTTGTGAGTTCTACTGGTTAACTGCCTCCAGTGATTAATTGGTCCGATTCTCCATAGAGAAAGAAGAGAAGGGGAAGGAAAGCTGTAACTAAAAAGGAATGAAACATCTCATGATGGAAACAAATGTATTGGCTGCATCCTTTCAAAGACAATCTGGAATGTCAAATCGAGGAGTCATCTCTGCCCCTCAACTGGGAGTTTGGGGCCGTAATAAAATATCACAGCTTCATTCCCGAAATTTTTCTTGTGTTTTTAGTAGACAGGTAACAACTCAACCCAAGGGAAACAGGAAAGGGACCATCTTGCTAGGGAGCCTGGAATTCCGAATGCTTCTTGTGTCTGACACACAACGACCATCCCTGGCAGAGCTTGCTTCATAAAGAGAGGGAGAACTCAGCCCTCTGCAAGACTTTAGGATCCGGAAAATCTTCTGCCCCTTTCCAGATGCCTCATTGACTAGATAAACCTTCAGGATGCCCCAACCTCCCCTTTCGATCCGTTGTTTTCCCTGGAAGGTCCATACCCCATTAATCTTGGCCAACCTGCTGAGGGCAGGCCCAGACACAGCTACGTCATCCAGAACACACAAAAGAGGGGCACCAATAGGGAGGTGTGAGGAGGAGAAGGAAGACCAGGGCGAGGGGCTGGATTCTATTGTACCGAGTCAGTATATGCTGCCTCCACATGATTTTCTCTTTGGTGCTTGCCTCACTAGGTTTCTAGAATCAGTGTATGAAAAATGATATCTGAACACTGTGCTCAGGGGAGCCGGGGTTTTTTCATTTATCTTCCGACTCACTCCACAACTCTAGCATCGAGTGTCGGCTAAGCCCATCTTTTGTAAAGCCATCACCGGTTTCTAAAGTGAATTGCTCCTCCTTTTGCTGCATTTTGCATATCCCGGCATCATAAAATTTCAGAGTGTTATGGCTGTTTCTTTACGTAGCTTGTTTCCTCCACTGAGCACGAGTGGCAGCAAGTCTCATTTACCACTGTGCTACGGGGCCGGGCACACGGGTCCAGCTCAAGACACACTTGCGGAGCTTGCGTGGTGCACCTCTTCCAACAAAGTGCTCGGCAGGCATGGCACACAAAAGAACAAGTGGATACATCGAAGTCTATCAAAATGTAAAATGTCAACTCTTCAAAGACACCGTGAAGAAAGTGAAAAAAGACAAGTGACAGGGAGCAGACACAGTCATTCCTCCATATCCATGGGGATTAGGGACCCCCCCTTGGACACCAAAATCCAAGATGCTCAAGTTCCTGATATAAAACGGTATGGTATTTGCATAGAACCTACCCACATTTTCATGTATATTTTGAATCATCTCTAGATTACTTATAATACCAAATACAATGGAATGCAATGTAAATAGTTGTTATACTGTACTGGCTTTTTATTTAGATTTTTAAAAATTGTACTGTTGATTAATTAATTAATTATTTGAGAGACAAGGTCTCACTCTGTTGTCCAGGCTGAAGTGCAGTGGCGTGATCACAACAATCTCAAACTCCTGGGCTCAAGTGATGCTCCCACCTCAGCCTCCTGAGTAGCTGGGGCTACAGGTATGAGACACCACACCTGGCTAATTTTTAAATTTTTCTGCAGGGTTGAGGTCTTGCTACAGTTTCCCAGACTGGTCTTGAATTCTTGGCCTCAAGTGGTTGTCCCAAAGTGCTGGTATTACAGGCTTGAGCCACTGCATCTGGCCCAAACTGTACATTTTTAAAGTGTAAACTGACTATGTAAGTTATACCTCAATAATCCTGACCTTTTTTTTTTTTTTTTGGAGTCAGATCTCACTCTGTTGCTCAGGCTGGAGTGCAGTGACAAGCTCATGGCCACCGCAACATCCATCTGCTAGGCTCAGGTGATCCTTCCGCCTCAGCCTTCCAAATAGCTGGAACTACAGGTGCATGCCACCATGCCTGGCTAATTATTTTTTTGATTTATTTAGAGACGAGGACTCACCATGTTGCCTAGACTGGTCTCGAACTCGTGGACTCAGGCAATCCTCTTACCTCAGCCTCCCAAAGTGCTGGGATTACAGACATGAGCCACCATGCCTGACTAATAATCTTGACTTTTTAAAAGTGCTCTAGCATGCGTAGGGGGGCTTGTCTCTGCGATGGGGGCCCGTGAGGGACCTGGCGCTATTTCCTGGGTCTTGGTAGAAGGACAGGCAAGGTGCTGACAGAGATGCCTCAGCATTACAGTAGAAGCCTTGCCTCAGCCCTGGGGCACAAGACTTGCTCAAGTAAAAATAGCAGCTGGAATCCCTCTCTGGCCCAAAGGTCATCCCCTGAAGGAGACAGAATGGAGCCACTACTGAGGGCAGAGGGCAAGGGGAAGGAGTGGGGTCTCAGCTCTGGCCCTGTCACCCAGGCACCTCCTCCCCTCCTGAGGACAGCTGTGCTCAGACAGCCTGTGCTTTTCCCTCCCACCCCCGTTGGTAAGAAAGAGAAGGGGCAGGAGAAAACTGCAAGGCTAAGCTGGGAGCAGGGAAGGAGACACCAACCCTCCCCTGTGAGGCCCTGGCGGGAAGCTCACCCAAGCTCACCTTCTACATGGCTCAGTCACCCAGTGCTCCTGAGGCCAAGGGCCTCTGGCACCTGCGTGTCCTTGCTAGATCAGCACCCACGTCTTGGACAAGTCAGTGAGCCACTGTCTTCTCCACAGGGGCTCTTGGCGCAGGTCTGAGTGTACAGAAAAGCCTGACAATGTCCTGCTGCCCAGGACAGGCCTGGGACCCACAGCAGGAGGCCCGAGCTGGCCACAAGAAGACATGTGAGGGCCACACGCAGGACCCTAGAGCAAAGATGAGAGGGTAAGGCTCTCCCTAGGTGGCTGCTTGTCCCAGATGGGCTTTTGCAGAAGTGAAAGTACCTCACCTGTCCTTCCTCGAGTCCCGTTGTCGCCCCCAGCAGTTGGCTCACGAGAGGATTCTGTGTGGTGGTGGCATCACCGTAAAAGCTTGCTTTATTTTTTAAAATTGTGGGTTTTTTTTAAAAAAAGAAATCTATATGCATACGAATACTTAAGAATATCCAAGAAATCTGTTAGTAAAGCTTTCAGAATGCTATGGTCTGAATGTTTGTGTCCCTGCCAAATTCATGGGTTGAATCCTAATGTCCAAGGTGATGGTATCTGAAGGTGGGGACTTGGGAAGTAATGAGGTCATGAGGATGAAGCCTTCAGAAATGGGATTAGTGCCCTTATAAAAGAGACCCCAGAGAGACCCCTCACCCCTTCCACCATGTGGGAACACAGCAAGAAGTCACCATTTATGAACCAGGAAGTTCATGCAGAATTTTTTTAAGTCCTCAGCCTATACCAAGTCTGCTGGCACCTTGATCTTGAACTTCTAGCCTCCAGGACCGTGAGCTATAAATTTCTGTTGTTTATGAGCTACCCAGTCTATGGTATTCTGTTATAGCAGCCTGAATAGACTAAGACACCAAATTAGCTGATTTATTGTTCAAAACTGTCTAATTTTTAAAAAAATATTCTTTTAAATTGTGCTAAAATGCACAAACCATGAAATTTACCATCCTGACCATTTTTAAGTGTCCAGTTCAGTGGCATTAAGAACATTTGCACTGTTGTGCATTCATCTCCAGAACTTTCTCCTCTTGTGACTGTACTACTTAGCTTAGCACAATGTCCTCAGGCTTCCTTCATGTTCTAGAAAGTGTCAGAATTTTTTTAAGACTGAATAATATTCCATCACACACACACACACACACACACACACACACACAAGTGCTTTCTTTTAAAACTCCCTTTTAGTTCTGTTATTTCTTTGCCATTGCTTGGTTTCTCCTAAGAGACTGCCAATCCCCCTTGGTCCACAGCTTACAGCTTCCTTTTCCTGTGGCAACAGGAGCTAGTAGCCTGCAAGGCCTGGCTTCTGCATGCCCTCCATGTGGCTTCTGTGTGCCCTCGTGCAGAAATGCAGAGGGCCCAGAGCAAGGAGTGAGGATGTTTGATACACACACTGCTCCTAAACATTTCCTAGGGATGCCCCCTGTCCCTCTTGGTCAGAATCCATCTGTCAGCTTGTGCCAATGCCAGTTCCCTCCTTCTGGGCTATGGTCATAGGACCAGGAATGGGTCAGCAGGCCCAAGCAGGGAGGGAGTCCAGGGAAATGTCAGACATTCTTGCTCTCCTGCAGCCAAGTTTCCGATGTGCTATCTGAGAAGCCCTGCCAAGGGTAATGTGACATTTACATGACACCTGGTGGGGCTGCCTGGTGACATAATGGGGGTGGTTGGGGGGGGCTGGGGGTGTGTCCCCGGGCACAGAGCCTGCAGCTCAGCAGAGTCTGATGACTCTGTGTTGTGTAAATTAAAGCAACAGTCACCTGTTTCTCCATGTCACGGCTCAAACCTGCTCCCTCTGACGTGACCACAAAATCACATAGTATGTCACCTCAACCTTTGGTACTCTTCAGCTTTCCTTCCAAAGAAAGTCACTTGATAAAATACTCATCAACTTTCTGGGGAGGATAAGGCAAAAATATGCTAGTGTGAATTCTTCTGAGAGACTCCAGAGAGGATAAGCCCTAGCTCACAGCAGGCATTTGTGATGGCCATGATGCATGTTTGCTCACGCAGATGTTTGCTTGTGGGCTCACTGCATACCAGTGAAGTGTAGGACACTGTGCTGGGAGGAGACACAGTCCCTGCCTTCACTCAACTTGTTTTGCAAGAACTTCAGTAACACACTCTAGCTCCATTGCTAACTGGGGCTGCTCACTTATGTTCTGAGACTTGGTTTAACCATCAGTGAAATGCACGAATAAAATCTTGGGGGTTTTTTGTTTTGTTTTAGTCAGGGTCTCATTCTGTTGCCCAGGCTAGAGTACAGTGACACAATCACAACTTATTGTAGCCTCGACCTCCTGGGCTCAGGCCATCCTTCTGCATCAGCCTCCTAAGTAGCTGGGAGTATAGGGTCGTGCCACGACACCTGGCTAATTTTTGATTTTTTGCAGAGATGAGGTCTCACTATATTGCCCAGGCTGGTTTCAAACTCCTGGGCTCAAGTGACCCTCTTGCCTTGGCCTCCCTAAGTGCTGGGATTATAGGCGTGAGCCACCATGCCCAGCCCAAATCTGAGCTCTTGAATGGGACTGGGCAGAAGAGTGGCTTCACTCCCAAATCGTGCTTAAAGCTGGCTTTCTTCATTGTGGTCTGAGCAGAAGTTGTAAGGCTGCTCGCTGGCCTTGTTCTTAACCCAGGTACAAGCTACCCCTGGCCTGCAGACCTTTGAACTAGGACCACGTGGGGGCTTTACTTTTTGTAGGCAGGTGGAAACCATAGGCACTGCATCCTCCAGACTTAGCACCGCAAGCACAGTCTGGCATTCATCTGGGCAGAAGAAGCAGATCCCACCCTGCGTTTATAAGACACCAGTTCTTCGGGGGGCTGAGGGGTGGGTCTGATGCCGGCATAAGGTCTAGTGTTGCCTGCAAGAGTTGCCAACACATTCCTGAAAGCACAGTGGTTTAGCCCTCCTATCAGTGCTTTCCCATCGGCTCCTGCCACGGCTGCCAGGAACTCAGCGGGCCTTTGTTCTATTTCACCCCCACCAAATACCTCCTCCTCCTCCTTTCTTCTCCTTGTTCTTTAAAATTCAGAGCATGACACTGACAAGCTTCAGCCACAGCTAATGGTACTTTTAGAGAAAAGGCATGCCTGGGACCTTTTTACTGCCACCGTCCTGCAGTCTGGGTGGCTCCCAACTCCAAGAACCACCTGCCGCATCAGGAGAGTTATAGGATTCCACAGGTGGGCACAGGGACAGTGTGATGCCTCGGGGCCTTGTCGTGGATGTGGCAAGGTGGCTGCTCTCACGGCCTGGGGCAGGTGGGAAAGTGGAGAGTCTTTGGGAGCAGGCCCAGGCCTTCTCTGCAGGCCCAGGTCTGCCAACGTCACTCGGCCAGAACATCATCACCTCTCCTTTGACTTAGAACAAGGCCCCCTTTTTCTTGCCTAAATATCCAACGGCTAAAAGGAAATCACCCTCAGTTATAAAAGGTTTCAGAATGTTCCCCTCAACCTTTCACCCATCATCTTCAAACTCTCAAAGGCACAGGGTCTTGGATTTTAAGACCACAGTCTGAAAAGCAGGTTTCGGATCCAGGCGAGGGCCAGGCTGGGGTAAACCTCCCCTGTCCTTAAGTCAGATGAAATAAGCACTCCTAGAAGAAAAGGCCTGAAAAGGGGAGGCTGAAAGGAAAGCAAAGAAGGGTCAGGGTTAGGGGTTGGAGTTAGGGTTAGGGGTTAGGATCAAAGATTAGGGTAAGGGGTTAGGATTAGGGGTTAGGGTTAAGGGTTAGGATTCAGGTTAAGGGTTAGGATTAAGGTTAGCATTAGGGGTTAGAGTTAGGATTAGGGTTAGGGTTAGGATTGGGGTTAGGATTAGGATTAGGATTAGAATTAGTGTAGGGGTTAGGGTAAAGGTAGGAGTATGGTTAAGGGTTAGGATTAGAGTTTAGGGTTAGGGTTATGTCTTTTTTATTTTGTTTTTTGTTTTTTTTATTTGGAGTCTCACTCTTTGCTGCCCAGGTTGGAGTGCAGTGGCACGCCCACGGCCACGGCAGCCTCAACCTCCTGGGCCTAGGCAATCCCTCTGCCTCATCCTTCCAAGTAGCTGGAACCACAGACGCACGCCACCACACCTGGCTAGTTTTTTGTGATTTATTGTAGAGACGAGGTCTCACCAAGTTTCCCAGGCTGGTCTCGAATCCCCGGGCTCATCAATCCTTTCGCCTCTGCCTCCCAAAGTGCTGGGTTTATATATAGGCTGAGCCACCATGCCTGGCCAGGGTTAGGGTTATGAATTAGGATTAGAGGTTATGGTTAAAATTAGGGTTAGGGTTAGTGTTAGGTTTGGGGTTAGAAGGCCCAGAACCTGTCTGCTCTGGCTGGTAATGGCCCTGTAGAGCCCATGAGTGGCAGCTCTTCCTACTGCTAGATGGTTCTCTTTTTTTTTTTAATCGGAGTCTCTGTCGCCCAGACTGGAGTGCAGTGGCCGCTCCCGGCCACCGCAGCCTCGACCTGCTGGGCTCAGGCGATCCTTCTGCCTCAGCCTTCCAAGTAGCTGGAACTACAGGCGCGTGCTACCACACCCAGCTAATTTTTTTGATTTATTGTAGAGATGAGGTCTCATCAAGTTGCCCGGGCGGGTCTCAAGCCCGCGGGCTCAGGCAATCCACTCGCCTCAGCCTCCCAAAGTGTGGGATTACAGGCTGATGCATTGTTACCTGCAGGCTCATCTCTGTTCACTTGTCAAATCTTCCTCTTGAGTGAGATGAAAACATGGACCCTGTCCTCTGGGAATTTACAGATCCAGGGAGTAGCAAGCCAGTGGCCAGATGTCTTGGCCTTAGTATGGAGGCCAGTCTGGCCCTGTGAGGTGGTATGCGGCTAGGGATGAGTCCCAGGTGGAACTTTCCTTGAAGATAGGATATGGAGTCAGTTTCCCAAGGAGGACCCAGTGGAGGAAGCCTGGCTGCTGCAGGGACATAGGTGGCATGTAGGTAGCTGTGCGTCCTGAGGTGGTCAGAGCAGAGTGGGGTACCGACTGTGCCGACTGGGCTCGCTCAAGGGTTCTGACTGGCAGGGGGAAGCGGTGGACTTCAGTCAAGGAAGCCTCAGGGGACACTCTGCAGCCACCTAGCAGGGGAGCAATAAGAGCCTGGACTGTGCCAGGGCGGGATGTGGGACCCAGGAGGGATGTGAGGTTAAGGGACAGGAAAGTCCAGGAGTCCCAGGTCTCCAGCTTGGACAGCTGGATAACAATGATGTCCAACATTTATGGACTACCTCACCTGGTTCTTTTTCCCACTCCCTCACTTGTGCTTTCTGGGATCATCTCTCAAACTCCTTGTCCCCTGTCACCAGGTCTGCTTTTGAGGGAATCTACATTACAGGCGGGAGAATGGGTACAACGAATGAATCCTAGCATTTACCTCTTGCAGACTCACACAGATGCCTGGGACGTGGCCCTCTAACCCCCTCTGAGGCACCCAGAGATGCGGTGTGGAACCCTATGAAAACCCACATCTGTGAAGGTCCTATAATCAGGTCACATCACACCACAGTATCAATGACTGGCAAGCTTAAATGATCATCAGCAGAACTTCAGTGAGGGAGTACAGGAAACAACCTGCAAGTCAGCAGAGCCTTTTCAGAAACTCTGGGTGGCGCCCCTAAATATCCTGATGATGTTTGAGGCCGTCCTTTCTTCTCTGACCTCCATCCCCACCCCTGCCCCAAGTTCTGTCTCCCTGATACCTGGGCTATCAGCTGTGAAAGCTAACCTGTATTTTAAAAGGAGACTCTGGAGAAACCAAATGAATGAGTAATCACGAGGGCAGGTCATATTGTAATATTTCTGAAAATCCCCATACGAAGGCTGTCTTCCTCCCCAGGTAAGGCTGCCTGGTTGCTGAGTTCCAGTAGAACTTGGGGAGATGCCGACTGCTGTTCCAGTTATGTCTCAGCTCCCTGCTGAAAAAGAAGAGCTAAGGTGGCCCCTAGAGCCCGGCAGGGTCTCAGATTCAAGGGCTTGAGATGGAGAAAAGTCCTTCCTATTTATTGCCCCAACAATTGGGTCGCGGAGGCTGGTAGGGGAGTCTCCTCTTTACTATTTATTTATTTGAGTCAGGGTCTCACTCTATTGCACCTCTTTCTTGTTGGAAATGTTTATTTTTTAAAAATTTGTTTGTTTGTTTATTTATTTATTAGAGTCGGGGTCTCAGTCTGTCACCTAGGGTGGAGTGCAGTAGCATGATCACAGCTCACTGCAGCCTCCACCTCCTTGGTTCAGGCGATCTTTCCACCTCAGCCTCCCCAATAGCTGGGAGTATAGGCATGCATCCCACACCTGGCTAATTTTTGATTTTTTTTTTTTTTTATAGAGAAGCGGTCTCACTAAGTTGCCCAGGCTGGTCCCAAACTCCTGGGCTCAAGCGGATCCTTCTGCCTCAGTCTCCCAAAGTGCTGGGACTGCAGGCATGAGTCACTGCTTGGTGAAAATGTTCATTTTTTAAATTAAGAAATAGGACAAGACCTTTCATACTATTTTTTCTTTGAAATAAATCAATGAATCAATATGACAATGAGTATTTACTGGGCATATACTGTACATTTCAGGGCTTGGAGGGGAACACAGAAAGGCAGGAGCCATTGGGGTAATAGGACCGAGCTGAGGGGATGGAAAGAAATGCACTGTGCCCATTAAGACACAGTGAAGAATGAGTATGATGAGGTATGCCATAAATATTTTTTGGAAAAAAATGTTCATAGATAAATGAAAGTAAAATAAGATGAGCCTGTGACATAGCAAAAGAGCTTAGGCCCTCCAAGGAGACAGTGTGGGTGCTTCTTGGGAGAGGCTGGTCTTGGAGAAGGTAGGATTGAGATAACTTGGGGAACATAGGGGAGTAAGAGGGTGGTGGAGGGATACTACCAGCTGCCATAGACTGCCACAGTTCAGTGCCCTCAAATTGTAGAGACAGTAAGCCTATTTCTGCAGGAGACTTCTGTATCAGCCAATATTTTGCTGCATACAAGATTAATGAAATAGTCCCACTGCAATCTCACGATGCAGCACTCAGCAATGCGGCTTTATGTCTTAATATTTAGTAGAAAACAGGTTTTTGAATAAGTCAGTGCAAAAGGATGTTTTCTTCTTCCACAAGGGGAATATGGGGTGACTTTTAGCAGCTCCCTCTCCAGTACCCAAATATTTTAAGTCTAATGAAAAGGAAAGAAGCATTTTATATGCAGAGCTCTGTTCTGGGTACTGGGAGCAGGGAGCCCAGCAGAGAAGAGCCTCAGCCTTCCTGGAGCTTGGATTTTTATACTCTGGCTCACAGTGAGGTCTACGGATCAGCACCTTGGGCAGCACTGGGACCCTGTGGGACCCGAATCTGCCCTTTAGCGAGATCCTCCAGTGACTCACAGGCACGTTAGTGTGACAACAAAGGCTTTAGACGTGGAGTTTGGAATTTTTGTGGGAATCAGAATCACCTGGTGGTTAAATTGTTAAATGTAGATTTCTGGGCCCCACCCCAGAGATTCTGATTTGGTAATTGAGATGGAGGTCTGGGAATTTGCTTTCCTAACAAGTCCGGGTGACGCCAAGGATGCTAGTCTAAGACCCACACTCTGAAAGCCTACTGCTGTATGAGATTATCTGGGTTCCAGGTAAAGACTGGGACTATATAGTCACACATCCCAGGCCCCTGGAAAGGCCTGATGGCAGCTTCAAGGTTTCCCCTTTGTGGCCAGGACACAGTTCTCTTAACTTCCCTCACCTTCCTCTTCCACTCAGAGGAGGCTGGCTTTGTGCCAAGGCCCAGATGATCCTCAGTGCTTGTCCTGCCCATTTAGAGACCAAACTTCTATGCAGAACCCATCCAGCCTGCCTAGGAAGTCCAAGCATCAATCACACAGGATGCCTTGGGTGTTTCCACGTAGGTGAGACCACAAAGAATTAAGGCAGCCTTGATGTGTTAACCAAGTCATGCACTGCTCTGCACACAGAAGTGCCCATCAGATGTCCAGGCTCTCCTCCCCTCAGGTGTCAGGGGCTAGAGTCAACCCCCTTCCCCCTCCTACTTCTTGGGGGCTGCTGCCCAGGGAAGCTGCCTTGCAGCAGGTACATGACTCTGGCCTGGGGCCCAAGTCACTGGGCCAGCGGTGGCTCTGAACACAAATGTCGAATTAGCCACATTCTCCCTCCAGTCTATAGCTGTGCTGTCCAAGAGGCGGCCACCTGCCACATGTGACTATTTATAGTTAAAGTTAAACCAAAGTTCAGTTCCCCAGTTGCTGTAAAGGGTTGAACTGTGTCTGCCACCCAACCTCCCAAAAAAGATACATTGAAGTCCTCATCCTTGGGACTTGTGAATCTGATCTTAACTAGAAATAGGATCATTGCAGATATAATCAAGTTGAGATGAGGGCATACTCTGTTAGTGTGGGCCCCAATCCAATGACCAGTATCCTTAGAAGAAGAGGGGAATCTGAGCTGGGTGTGGTGGCTCACACCTGTAATCCCGGCACTTTGGAAGGTAGAGGCGAGAGGAGTGCCTGAGCCCATGGGTTCAAGGCCAGCCTGGGTAACATGGTGAGACCTTGCCTCTATAATCAAACAAAAAATTAGCCGGGTGTGGTAGCGTGCGCCTGTAGTTCCAGCTACTTGGAAGGCTGAGGTGGAAGGATTGCCTGAGCCCAGCAGGTCGAGGCTGTGGTGGCCATGAGTGTGCCATTGCACTCTAGCCTGGGTGACAGAGTGAGCAAAACAAATAAATAAATAAAGGAGAAGAAGAGGGACATTTGGAAGCAGACATACAGGGGAGATGGAAGCAGAGATTGAAGAGATGCATCTGCAAGCCAAGGAGTGCCAAGGATTGCCAAGAACTACCAGAGATAGGCATGGAACAGAGCCCACAGTAGGAACCAGCCTCTGGCACCTCGATGCCACACTTCTATCCTCCAGAACTGTGAGGGAATACATTTCAGTTGTTTTAAGTCACCCGTTGTGTGGTGCCCTGTGACGGCAGCCTGAGGGGATGAACACTAGCCTGTTTCTATCCATATTACTGGTGCCCATTACCAACAGGGCTAGTGGCTACCATATTGGACCGTACACATACAGAACACTTCCACCCTTGCAGAAGGTTTGATTGGACAATGTTGTTCTACAGTATGCTTTATAAGAAAGAAGCTTAATTTTCAGAAATAGTTGTTGGGTTAGACTAATTGCATCTTCCATATGCCTCCAATCCCTAATCCTTGTCCTCTGGAAGAGAGAGGGGACCTTCATCATCAAAGGGAAATCATATTGAGTCTTCTCCCCAACACAAGAAAGTAGACTTTGATGTTTGGGCCAGAGTTTTCATCAAGGTTGATGGCAGCTGGCTGGAAAGCAGGTCCACAATGAACCTGAGAATCCGACTCACAGAATGAGCCCACTCTGGCAGCCTGGCCAGGCCCGTCCCCACCCGCTTGTCTTACGATCCTTTGTGCATATCTTCCTTTCCGCACTTGCCAGGAAGCCTGCCAGGGGGCTGTCACATCCACTCTGTGCAAATTTGAAGTTTAACACTCACCTGTTCATAATTTATTCCTTAGGAGGGAGGCATTCATGGTCCCAGGAATCCCAAGTTAAAATACTCTCAGGAGAAAGCACCATGTCACATTATTGTATAATAAGACTCCAGCAGGAATTAATTATTAGAGGGAAGATCCGGGGGCACAGACCCCTAGGATAGCAAAGTTTTGATTGGGGAAGGGGAATGATGGCAAGGAGGAGGAGAAACTCCAACCATAGGGCTCCAGGGAAGGGCCCAAGTTCAGGACCAAATACCAGAGGCTGGGGTTATATCTGGAGAACTGGGTAAAGAGAATGCTGAACTGCCAAGGGCTCAGTTCTTCCTCCCAGCATCCTCTCCCAGCACACAACTCCCCTCTAGCCAAGCTCCCTCACACGGCTCCCTAACCTGCCTGCCCAGAGAGAAAAGGGAACACCTGGCAGAAGACACCCCTGCCCGCCCTTCCTTCCAGCCTCTCACTGCCTGTTGCCCAAATGTCTCGTCTTTCTTCATTGCCATGACATATTCTTTGACTTACTCATCTGTGAGTGCCAGAGGCAAAGAAGGGAAAGAAAAAACGCACCTTCTCTGCCATGATAAATAATGTTCTACATAGCAATCGCAGCTGCCCTAAGCAAGAAGATCTGTTTTTAGAACTCCTCTGGCTGCTTTTCAACGTGCTTTCAGCTTATTTTACCAACGGGCAAATAAACAGGTGTTTCCCCTGCCTGGTTAGCAGATTCTGCTCTTAGCTGTAGCTGGAGGTCCTGACGACACCCTCATGCCCCTCAGTTGTATTACTGATGAATGAACTCAGGAAAACCCCATGTCACCTTGACACACGTTTTTTAACAAAATGTTTTACTGGAGCCAGGCATAGTGGCTCACACCTGTAATCCCAGCATTTTGGGAGGCCGAGGCAGGAGGATTGCTTGAGCCCAGGAATTCGAGACCAGCCTGGGTAACATAGCAAGACCTCATCTCTACAAAAATAAAAATAAAAAAATTAGTGGGGTGTGTTGGCTCATGCCTGTAATCCCAGTTATTCAGGAGGCTGAGGCGGAAGGATCTCCTGAGCCCAGGAGGTCGAGGCTGTGGTGAGCCATGATTGTGCTACTGCACTCCAGCCTGGGTGACAGCATGAGACCCTGACTCAAAACCAAAAACCAAAAATGTTTTATTGGAGCATAACACAGGGAGGTATTCAAAGAGTACAACTCGACAAATTTGTACAAAGTGAGCACATCTGTGTAACCAGCACTCAGATAAGGAAAGAGACGTTGCTACCCCCCACAGCCCCCTTCAGTTCCCAGTCAGGCACCCCCTCATCCTCAGACAATCACTGTTATGATTTTAACACTGTGTGAGTTTTGTCTGTTTTTGTATTTCATATGCACACAGTTGGTATTATTTTACATCAGACTTCTCTTGTTCAACTTTGCTTATAAGATTCAGCCACGTCGCTGCATGTAGCTGTAGACTGTTTATCCACATTGCTGCAGGACATTTCATTGTGCAAATTTACCACGATGTATTTATAACATCATTTCTATTGCTGGTGGGCATCTGGGTAGCTTCCACTTTGGGGGCTATTATAAATGAAATGATGTTGTATGAACATCCTATACATGTTTTCACCAAGATTGCTGCTTGCTTTTATTTGACGTATTTATTCAGCATAAAAGATATTACAGGGAGAGGAGGAGAGGGGAGGAAACTACCTTTGAGCGTTTGTGGAACATCTACTGTGCTGGGCCTGCATAGCTAACGTGGTCCACACAGCACCTGCCAGCTAGGTATTTATGACCCTCTGTGTCCCACGGGTACCAAGACTTAGAGAGAAAGTGCTTGTTGCTTATGGACGCTTCTTAAGAGCTAGGCTGGTGGACAGTACACCAGGTTTTGAACCCAAGTGTGACCAACCCCCAAACCGATGATTTATTGGATGAGAATGTCCCCAAAATGTTAGTGCTCAACTCTTACCCCGGCAGCTTTGGCAACGGGAAACAACAGAACCCCGGACGGAATGAGATTTCTTTGGTGTATCAGATACTATCTACTGTAGAAGACATCAGTGGAATTACCACCCAAGTGCTGAACATGTTTTTTATGATTAGCAGGTTAATGAGAGTATTTCATTGTTCTGATAAGATGTAAACACAATCGGGTTATACTTTCAGCTGTTCTGAACAGAGACCCTGGCATCTGAAATGTCCATGATGAAATGTTCAGGTTATCAAGCTGCTTGGGAAATCCCTCTGGTTTGAGGGCTGGCTGAGGACGTCAGGTTTCCTTTTCATTCCTACTGATAAGCCCACTTCCTTTTGAGCAACACCAAGAAAATAAGGGATTATCGTATGTGTTCTCTTTTCTCAATCTGCTTGTAAAACACACCCACAGATGTACAAGAACTGGCAGCTAATCCTGCCAGGAAAGTTGGTTGGAGAGTACTCAAACAGGATTACCCTGGTAGGCTGAACACACAGCTGGCACCTGTCTGCAAACATCTGTCCACCACACAAAATTGGACTTGGGGGCAGCTGACTGTGATAGACACTGCTTAGGGAGACAGATAGTGAGAGGACTATGTCTTTTCAGAAAGAAAGAGATGTGAAAGGTTTTTGTTTTTGTTTTTTTAAATTGGAGTCTCACTCTGTCACCCAGGCTGGTGCAGTGGCACACTCACGGCTACTGCAGCCTTAGCCTGCTGGGCTCAGGAAATTCTACTGCCTCAGCCTTCCAAGTAACTGAGGCAGAAGGATTTCCTGTAGAGATGAGGTCTCGCCATGTTGCCCAGGCTGGTCTCAAACTCCTGGGCTCCAGCAATCCTCTTGCCTCAGCCTCCCAAAGTGCTGAGATTACAGGTGTGAGCCACTGCACCCAGTCAGAGATGTGAAAATTAAGCACAGTTTCACAAGGGCCCAGAAAGAAAACAATTATGTTTGTCCAAGACCCACTGGCTAAGGTCCTCCTAGAGTTAAAGTCTATGTTTCAAATTAATTTCAGTTTCCCCGCTTCACTGTCCAGGCTCTGGGATCCCCATCCCAGACCAAAAGCCTTGACTTCTTTCTTTACACTGAACTCTGCAAGTTGGTGTGACACCCTTACAGAAGTCTCACGGTAGGGCCAGCCTGAGTGGCCCCTCTTGGCCCATACCACCTCGCCTGATGCCTTCTACCTGACATTCCTACACACGTTTTATGACTGCAGTCCCCGCACCCTCAACTCCCAAGTTCAGTGTTGTTGAGGGTAGAATTTCAAAGCTGTAGCCCAGATCTCTTGAGTCCTGCTTTTCAGGGTAAAGAGGAAGCAACACATATGTAAAACTGTGTTGTACACTGCAAAGCAGGTTGGAAATAGGTGACATCTTTAGTTTGAGTGAACCATTAGATACCAACTACTAACACAACTTCGGTGTGACCTAGTGCAGCAGATTCTCATCACAGGAAAGTCATGTGACATGACCAAGACCACACAGTTGGTGAACGTCAGAGCTCCAGCCAATCCTTGACATCTGGCTCCAGAGCCCAGGCTCCTAGCTGCTGTCCCTTCCTGCCTTTTTGCCTTGTAGCACCAAAGAAAAATTAATCTTTACTCATAGATGTAATGACTAGTTAGAAATGAGGCTATGGAGAGACCTGCTTGCAGCCTGGGAACAGAAGGTCAGGCTCCCACCTCGCCCTGCCTTTTCCCAGAATCTCAAGAAGGCCAACTTCACTAGTCTCCCCAGACCATGTAATAAGGGTTCCAAAGGCTCCCCACCAGAGATAGTGACTTATTAGAAAGATTAAGCCCAAGGAAGACACAAAGCTCTCCCAGCAAGGACATCACAAGAGGCCAAAGTGTGACTTGCTTCTTGCTTTGAGAAAATGTATACTCAAAATGCAAATTATGTTTTTAATAGAATTTCAAGCTGAAATCTTTTGACTCTCTTCCAAGGAATGTATTCAAAGGAAAGATGCAAACCCAGTTTGGCTGTCTCACTCCTGTAATCCCAGCACGTTGGGAGACCAAGGCAGGAGGATCATTTGAGGCCAGGAGTTTAAGATCAGCCTGGGCAACATAGCAAGACTCCTTCTCTATTTAAAAAATTACAATAACAACAAAAAGGGTTCAGACATGCCTTGGGTCACATAAAAGAGGCCTTCCCCATCTGTGGCATGCTGGGTATGGTGGCCTTACTGAGCTCTGCATTCTCTGTTTCAGAAGGAAAAACTCAGAGAGGGATTAAAAGTCATCCAGGACATTTAGCACCTGGTTGGGAGACAGTTGCAAGTACCTGGATAGGGTCATGTCATGTAACTTAGTCCTTTTCTCTCAGAAGCTTTCCAAGCTTGAGGTGCCATTGGACAGCTGCTTGCTGGCAGGAGAACAAAGGCAAACCCTTGGTGGTCCCCAGGATGGAGTTGTGCAGCAGTGTGGCTGAGGGGGCTCTGCTGCTTTATATGGCCATTCAGCGGCGTTCCTAGAAACGTTCCTTCCTGTCTCTGGTCTGCATTTCGGCTTCCCAAAGCTCCCCAAAGCTCAGGAGGGTTGAGTTGTCGACTCTGGGGGAGAGAACTGGGAAGTCAAAGGCCAATGGCTCCTCTTCTCGGCCCCAGTCACGTGCTCTGCTCTCCGCTGGGGTGCTCAGTAAGGCGATTTTGTTCTCCAAACAAAGTGCAGCCATCTGATGCCACAACTTTATCCCAGCCATCCAGTGCCCTGAAAGGAGCCCCGAGGAGGGCTGGGTCAGCCAGCGAGTTGGACCCAGGACCACGGGGGCTCAGAATGGGCCATGGAGTCTGTGATGTGCCCGATTTCCCACAGGGCCACATTGGCCAATGAAAGCCCTAGCAGAAGCCAGCACTGGTCTGAGGGCAGGAAAACCCAACAGCAAACAGTCAATATTTAGCCAGAAAAGTCTCACCCAAACAGAGGTGAGTGTAGAGAAAAGGTATAGAACCTGGAAAGGCTCTTTCAACAAATCACCATATGGGATTCGCCCACCAC
The DNA here is from genome assembly GCA_963574415.1 of Tarsius wallacei. NCBI lineage: Eukaryota > Metazoa > Chordata > Mammalia > Primates > Tarsiidae > Tarsius > Tarsius wallacei. Next base: position 3,741 of record CAUYQG010121892.1, on the reverse strand, counting down.
TGTGTAAAGTTGGAGAATCAAGAGAAGGCCAAGACAAAATGACATGTCTAAGGTCGCTTGGCCAAGCTGGACTTGAACCCAAGATTGGCTGGCTCCAAATCTCCAAGTGTTTCTCACCACGAACTCTCCATGTAACCAGCTACCATTAAATATCATATGGGAAAGTACTGTGAATGTTATTTTACTTTTTCATGTTTTTCTTTTCACTGGACTCAGAGAGGCCTAACTAATGAACTCAGAATTCTAGTACCTTCCAGCATCAGGGCTTGCCCTCAGTTGCCAATCAATCCTCCCATACCAGCTCGAGTCACTGAAAAAAGTAGAAGAAATGAAAATAAAAATGATAAATGTATCCAATATCTTCTGAGGAATATAAACCTTGTTTTAATTCTACAGCCTTCTCCTTTCAGCAAAGGAATGCATTTGTAATGACTGAGATGAAGGTACCCAGCCAGCTAGGAAAAGTGGGGATTTCTGGCAGAGGGTACTCGTGGAATCCTGGCTATCAAAGGTACCAGCAGCTTCCTCTGTCACTGCAGGTTAGCCCTGGCTGAGGCCCAGTGAGAAAACGCTGTCCATCTTGAGTGTGTCTTCCTCTTTACACCATGTCATCCATGGAATTATGGCAGTGACCAGAGCAGGAGGAGAAAGATCAAATGCTCAGCAAATTTACAGGGAACTTGAGTACAAGAACAGTCAGGCAAGTATAGGACAGGGACAGCTTGAATCGACATCTACAGAGTCCTCAACGATGCAGGTAACTTTGAATTTCCATGTGAGTTAACAGTTCCTGACAGCCAGCATAGGCTCCATGGCACTGATGAACAGAGTGGTGAGGCCAGCTGCCAGGGCACCCTATGCTCAGTTCTGGGCATGGCATCTTGTGAGACTGCCAGACTGCAGAGGGGCTAGAAACTACTACACTGTGTGACATTGTGTGATGTTGTGTGACACTAAGTGATGTGTGTAACATTGTATAGTGGTGTGTGACGCTGAGTGACATTGTATGACATCAAATAACATTGAGTGATATGCATGACACTGTATGCAGTGTGACACTGAATGACATGAGTGATATGTGTGACACTGTATGACATTGAGTGATGAATATGACATTGTGTGGGATATGTGACACTTGTGATACTGAGTGACATGGGTGACACTGTGACATTGAATGATATGTGTGACACTGAGTGATGTGCACGACTTTGTATGGTGATGTGTGACATTGAGTAACATTGAGTGTCAATGTATGACATTGTATGATGGTGTGTGACATTATGTAACATTGAGTGATACTGTGTGATGCCATAACATTAAGTGACACTGTATGACCTTCTATGTGTGACATTAAGTGGTATGTGTGACATTGAGTGACACTGACATTGAGTAATGTGTATGACACTGTGTGACATCAATGTGTGACACTGTGTGCCATTTAGTGACATTGTGACATTGAGTAATGTGTTTGACACTGTATGGCATTGATTATGTGACATCAATATGTGTAACACTGTGTGGCATTGACTGATGTATGTGACATTGTGTGGTACATGTGACACTGTGTGAAACTGAGTGACATGGGTAATAGTGACACTGAGTGATATGCGTGACATTGTGTGACATTGGTCATGTGACATCAAGTAATATGTAAAACGCTGAGTGATGCTGAGTGATGTGTGTGCCTTTGTATGACAATGTGAGATATTGAGTAATATGTATGACATTGTATGGTGGTGTGTGATATTATGTAACATTGTGTGATATTGAGTGACACCATGACATCGAGTGACACTGTGACACTGAATGATGTGTGTGACACTGTGTGACACTGATTTGTGACATATATACGTATGACATTTAGTGATGTGACATTGTGTGACACTGAGTAATGTGTGTGTATTAAGTGACACTGGCATTATGTGACATTGAGTGATATGTGATATATTGTGTGACACTGAGCAATGTGTGTGATACTGTGTGACATTATGTAACATTGAGTGATATCTATAACACTGTGTGTCACTGAGCTCACAGGGGACTTGATGGCTACTTCCCTTTTCAGAGGAAAATCATGTACAGTAGAGAGCCCCAAAGAGCCGTCTAGAGTCTAGAAGGATGAACCTAGGCCAGAGAACAGAACGGCACTGGCATCTTGGAATGGATTTCCCTGTTGGAGCAGCCATCTTGGTGGAATGGATGGCCTCTGGGTGCTGCCTCCTCATAAGTGCAGCTCAGACATGAAAGTGGAGAGATGACAAAGCCTGCTGGATATTCAAGAGGCATCTTGCACTTAAACATCTAGAATGGAACTCTTAGTCCTCGACTTTCTACTGCCCACGCCCTGTCCAGACTGTCTGCATCACAGGACGTGCCCCAGCCCCACCCCCGGGCTGCCCAAGGCTTCCCTCTCACAACCGGCACCAACCCGCAAGTCGAGGTGGTCACCCATTGTTGCTTCTCACCTCAATGGACTCCCCCCCCCCCACCGCTGCCCCTCTGTAGTCTGTTCTCTCCACACAGAGGCTGCATGGGCCTTCACTGCAAGGAAGGATCCTGTCACTCCTTTGCTCAAAGCTCCATGAGGACTCTGTCGCACTCAGAAGACTCAAGAAGCCAGGGCCCCTAGACCCTTCCAAGCTGGTCCTAGTTGCCTTGCCAGCATTCACTTCCTGCCCTCATCACCCTGGCCAGGACCCTGGGGCCTCCTGTATGTCCTTGTGGTGGACTGTGACAACCACACTTCCCCCTGGGGGCCTTTGCCCTTGCTATTCTCTCTTTCCTGGTATCCCTTCCCTCTCCCTGTTTTTGTGTCTCTCCCAGGATCTGGCTAACAAGGTGAGGCCTCCCTAGCCAAGCCACTTAAGAGGACACTGCCCACCAACCCTCACCGGTCATACGCTCATTCCGCTTCACTTTTCTTCACTGCACTTCTCACTACCCAACCTAATGCATGAATGGATATATAACGACATCTAACACACTTTGTGACTAATATCTCTACGAGGCCAGGAGCTGTGTTTTCTTCGCCTCTGGACCAACAGATCCTAGAACAGTACTTGGCATAAAGCACTAAGAGTGCTAGGCTTATAGTACTGAGAGTGCTTGGTACAGGGTACTTAACAGTGCCAGGTTAGAGCATTAACATCCTAGGCTTAGGACCTAACAGTGCCAGGCACAGAATCCTACCAGTGTCAGGCATAGAGTTCTAACAGGGCTAGGCTCAGAGTCCCAACATTGCTAGGCTTAGAATCCTAACAGTGCTAGGCACAGAGTACGAATAAGTGCTAGCCTTAGAGTCCTAACAATGCTAGGCTTAGAGCCCTAGCAGTGTTAGGCACAAAGTACTAACTGAGTTAAGCCTAGAGTCCTAACAGTGCTTGGCTTAGAGTAATAGAACAGTGTTAAGCCTAGGGTATTAATACTGTTTGACAAAGGGAACTAACAGTTCTAGGTATCAAGTACTAACAGTGTTAGGCCCAGAGTCCTAATAGTGCTTATTTCAGAGTAATAATATTGCTAGACTTAGAGTACTAACAGTGCTAGGCATCGTAGAAAGAGTAACGGGCATAATAGTAACAGGGCTAGCAGATAATTATTGAGTACTTTAATATATGCACTTCAGAAATTATTCAATCAGTTAATATTCCTTTTTTTTTTTTTTTTTTTTGAGTTGGAGTCTCACTCTGTCGCCCAGACTGGAGTGCAGTGGCCGCTCCCGGCCACCGCAGCCTTGACCCG
>CAUYQG010121887.1:0-12470 GCA_963574415.1 Tarsius wallacei | reverse complement strand
TGTTGTTTCTAAAAGGCAACACCAAAAAGAGAAGCAGCCAAATCCCTGTTGGATCCCTCATCCCTTCCAGCCACCAGGCAAGCTGGGAAGGGAAGCCAACCAGGTGCAGATCCATGGGATAAACTGAGCAGGTGTGGGCTTAGGGACCACAGACAGAAATGCTCTGCACATGGGCTAATCATATGGCATTCAAATGGCTCAATACTTCCCAGTAACTCTAATTCTTACAGAGGCCTCCGAAGGGGCTGAAGGAATCACAAAATGGTTCAAGGAAAGCAAGAGTCCCTGATGAAAGGAAACTCCCTAGGGAAGTACTCTCTAGGGAACTGCTCTGCCCTGACATTAGACATGTCACACGGTGGATGGGGAAGAGCTTGCTTGGAGCTGGGGGTTGGGAGAGCATGGGCTGTTAGATTCAGAAGCAAGTTCAGAGTTCTCCTGAAGCCAAAGTTCTCCTGTCTTGGGCTCTACCTCTGGTAAAACCGAGGGGTTAATTTGATCCGGTCTTTCTGCCCTGCTCACTTTTGGTAGCTTGCTTTTTGTCCTACCCGCCCCCCACCCCTTTTTCCCACAAAACTGAAAGCTGAGATAGCTGAAGGCCTTGCCCCAAATGCTGAAACTTAACCTTCACTGGCTAATTTATAGATAACGTTTATCGATCATCATGGTAATGATCACTTCAGTTGTTTTTCAGGAACTTAGAACTCCTGTCCGGTTCAAGCCTGTTGAGACCATCAACCCTTCAACTGGGCCTGTGCAAGTGCCCAAGAGGTGGCCTTTCGACGTCAGAGGGCCAAAAGCCCCATCCTCAGATCATGCTAATGCGCCACTTTCTGTACATATGACCCATGAAATGCGATGAACCCTGATTAAGCTTGGGTAAAATGAACCTGTTACTTCACTTTCCCCATTGCCAAATGTTCCACCCCACTTCTCTAACCCATAAAGATCCCTAAGGCTTATCTTCAGGGACGCGGATTTGAGAGCTGTTCTCCTGCCTCCTTGCTCAGCAGCCTTGCAAATCTTTTCTCTTTTGCAAAACCTGTATCATAATGATTGATTTACTGTGCGCAGGCAGAAGAGACCTGGTCCTGGCTGCTATCACTTTTGTCGCATTATCGGGCAGTGACGCGCAGCTTTAGGGGGAGGGAGTTGCACGGAATGAAGGAGTTGGGCTGTTGCCCAAGCAACGGGGTGAAGGAGGGGGAGGGCGACTAAATTCTGTCTCCATAGAGACTATACCTGCTGAGCTCCAACATTACTACTGTCCAGAGGGAGCACACGAGTAAAGGTTGGCGATACTGCCCTGATCCCCAAGACCCTATAGCCCTGATTCTGCCTCCCTCAAACCTCGAAACCCCGAGATGCGTCCCACCCTATTCCTTGGGCCTAGAATATTTGGCCTGGGGTCTTCCCAAAGGAGTTGAGCAGAGGAAGCGGGCGGGAGCGGTGTCCTCACCAATCTCGGTGCCCCAGGTTCTAACCTATGGCGCCCAAGAAGAAGCGCGGGCCCATCGTGGGGCGCCAGCCAGGCGAGGGGGCCCAGCCGTCGCTGTCGGAGCGCGCTCAGTACCTGCAGCGCGAATACGCGCTGCTGTCGGAGGAGGTGGAAGCCTGCGAGGAGCGCGTGAACCACGTGCTACAGGAGAACTCCTTCCTGGACAGAGAGGCGCTGCGCCTGCGCGAAGAGAACCGGCTCTACGCCAGTTTCGTGAGCGCGCACGCCCAGCGCTGTGCCAACGCCATCGTGCGGCTGGAGGAGCAGAACCGCGTGGACCTAGCGCAGATCCGGTGGCAGCGGGCGGAGCTGGCCTCACTCTACCACGGGCGCGAGGACGGGGTGCGCGCACAACTGCTGGAGATGGAGGCGCGAGCCGCGCAGATGACGCGGCAGGTGCAGGAGCTGCAGCCGTACAAGGCCAGTGCAGTCCCCCGCGGACCGGGCAGGACTGGGCGGGATGCGGAGCCCAGGCTTAGTGGGCTGATCCTTGCCCCTAACTTAGGATCTGCAACTGGAGCAGCTGGCCCGGATCCGTGCGCTGGAGCGCGAGCTGCTGCACGTACGCGTGGAGCACACGCAACTACTCCACCGTGTGAAGGGGCGCTTCTTGGAGGACAAGGCGGCTTTCGAGCGCGAGGCGCGCCAGCGTGTGCAGTCTTTGACGCGGCGTGCGGAGCAGGAGGCGGCACGCGCGCTCGTCGCGCACACTCAAGCCATCAAAGCTGACAACTGGCGCCTGCGGCAAGAGTTGTTGCGGCTGCTCCGCCGGGCCCAACTGCTGCACGACACGCGGCTCGAGTTGCTGGAACAGCGCGAGCAGCTGCGGCGCGAGCACGAGGACATGCGGGACCTGGCGCGTGTCCACCGCTGGCTGCGCAGGGGCCCCGAGGGCCCGCCACTCTGGCAGCCGCCTGTCTCCTCCCAGGCCATCTCACGCCCCTGCTCTTTAACCTCCACTATAGGCGCTTCACGCACGGCCTCCCGGGCCCCATCTGTGGTTTCGTCGCACACGGTCTCCCGGCTCCCTTCGTTGGTGCCATCGTTCGTGGGCCCTAGGGTTCCATCACTGGTCACCTCAAAGGCGGGCTCCCGGGTTCCATCACTGGTCACCTCAAAGGCGGGCTCCCGGATTCCATCCCTAAACCCGTCGCACTCATGCTCCTGGGTCCCATCACAGGCAAACTCTCAGATCCTGTTGCTGGCGCGGAGCCGCGAGGGCTCTCGGATCTCTTCGTCCTCATGGCATACGGCCTCGCAGGAGACTCTCCCTTATGCAAAGTCTGGCCCCGAGCATCCCTTGGGTCTGTCCCAGGATCAGGATAGGGCTCTTCTCCCCCCTCAGTCTGAGGAGATCATGAACACTGATGCTACAACTGAAGCTGCCTCGGAGAGCGCCTAAACCCACAGGGAAGAAGGCCAAGGAGACCCTGGGGTGGGTGAGACGGATGCGCAGGACGCTTATTTGGTGAATGCAATCGTTAATAAAGTTGTGTACCCTAGGCCGCTCTGGCATCTGCCTGGTTCACTGCTCTAGCTTTTCCTACCAGCGTGGGACTGCTCGCGGGTGATTCCAGTTACCAAGCTGCAAGGAAGCTTGATGCCTCTTTCCCCTGTGTGTCCCCTAGGATTCAACGACGCTCCACCAACAGCGTGCCTCCACCTCCACGCATGGAGAAGCTCCAGTGAGCCGGCAGAAGCAGAGGAAGCCAGGACACCAGCGGCCTGCCCACGACGATGTTGTAGGCAAGGACAGATGGTGAAAGAGGAGCGGGACACCCACGCTATGGCAGGGAGGGCCAGGGTGCAAGTCAGGAGGTTCTGGAGAGGAGCGTGGGCTTTGTTCTCAGCAACTCAAGGAGGTTTTATGTTTAACCTTTTGGAAGTTTTTTGGTAATTTTTAATTTTTGGTATACTTTCCAACTTAAGAGAACATTGCAAGAATAGTACAGGGGACTTCCATATACCATTTATCCAGATACACCTACAGGTTACATTTTGCCCCGTGTGTTTTGTCTGTGTTTATCGATTTCTGCAAGCATTTTTTTCTAAGCCATTTGAAATTGGGTTGGCGACATCGTGGCTCCTTAACCCCTATTCCTTTTTTTTTTTTTTTTTGAGACAGGGTCTCACTCTGTGGCCCATACTGGAGTACAGTGGCATGATCCCAGCTCACTGCAGCCTTGACCTCCTGGGCTCAAGCAATCTACCTCAGCCTCCCGAGTAGCTGGGACTACAGGCATGCACCACCACACCTGGCTAATTTTTGTATTTTCTGTAGAGTTGAAGTCTCTCTCTGTTGCCCAGGCTCAACTCCTGGGCTCAAGCAATCCTCCCACCTCAGCTTTCCAAAGTGTTGGGATTACAGGTGTAAGCCACTGGGCCCAGCTTTTCCTTACTTTTAAAATATGATTTTTAAAAAATCACATATCTATTCATAAATAATACAGTATACAGATCTTCTTGTTCTGAACTTTATAAAAATGGTATCATGGTATGTGTTGCCTTCAGAGACCAGCCTCCCAAAGTGTTGGGATTACAGGCGTGAGCCACTGCACCCGGCCAACCCCTATTATTTTAGTGTGTATTTCTTGAACAGAAGGGTATTCTCCTACGCTACTGCAGTACAAAAATCAGGAAATTTACCATGGATAAAATATCATCTAACTCATACCTCAAATTAAAACGGTGTCACTTGTCCCGACAGTGTCCTTTGTAGCTATCTCCCTCTCCTTAGGGTCACATACTGCATTTAGTTGTCATGTCTCAATGTGTACATGCCAGTTATTAAATGCCCCCAAAGGAGGTTTGAATTTTTCGACTGCTGTATCCGGGAGCGGCTAAGGATACTTCCAGTCGAGGTGGCGCCAATTCCGGCTGTCAGTGTCTGGATCCCCGACCAAGGGTGAGTTGAGGCAGTTGGGGCCCTGCAGATTAGTTCTGGTAGTCCCCTGTTTCTTGCCCAGCTTCCAGGCTTCTACCTGTGAATAAGCCGCTCACGCTGGTCTTCACTCTGCCTGGGACTCTGAGCTCCTGTGGGGCGGCACCCAAGTGGGTGCCCTTAGTACCTTCAGTACCGCCCACTTCCCGGTGGCTCCTGCCCCAAGTCACCATCCCTCATACTGGAACCGCAAGGCTTTCCTAGAGCTCCTTCTGGAGACCTTGAGGACCCTCCAGGTCAGTCCTGAAGGCAAAGACCAGAGCGAGCCCACCTGCAGCCAAGCTCTGCTTCCTCCCGAGAAGAAGGCTCTGACTTCAGGGATTCAGGTCACCTGGGAGGGTTAAGGTTAGGTCCTGCAGGGGAGGTTCTATGGTGCCCTCTCAGGTGCATGCTATGAGCCTCAGTGGGATGAGGACGAGGCAGATAGGAAGGTGGGTGCTGGCTGCCACAAAGCAGGGCAACATCCCTGGTTTGCAGAGGGTCCCATGAACCTCCCTGCACCGACCTGGATCTCAGGGCCCACCCAGCTGAGTTGTCCCCCTATATGGAGACTTTTGGTGCAGGGGCACCTACCCCTTAGGCAAGAACTGTAATGGGGAGGGAGATAGCTGGGTGTTGGAAAAAGTAAAGAGGGCTCACCCATCGGGCCAATTCAGAAGGTGAGTTCTTTGTGAATAAAGATCCAAACATTCAAAAAACGTAAAACACACCTTAGAATAGATAAATCTGGAAACTGACACACCACATGCTGCCAAGGATGTGGAGCAACAGGAACTCTCACTCATTGCTGGTGGGAATGCAGAATGATACAGCCACTTTGGAAGACAGTGTGGCAGTTTCTAACAAAACTAAATATACTCTTACTATATATACTATCTGCAATAGTGTTCCTTGGTATTTACCTAAAGGCGTTGAAAACCTGTGTACACACAACACCCTACACATGGATGTTTATAGCAGCTTTATTCATAATTGCCAAAACTTAGGCAATTAGGATGTCCTTCAATAGGTGAGTGGGTAAACTCTGGCACATCAGACGATGGAAAATTATTGATATTGCTCATCAGTTGTAGCAGATGAATCACACTAAGACAAGATGTTAATAATAGAAGGGAGACTCCAACTCAAAAAAAATAAAATAAAATAATAGAAGAAACTGTGTATGGAGGGGTATATGAGAACTCTGTACGTTATGATCAATTTTTCAGTAAACCTAAAACTGCTCTAAAAATAGTCTATTAACTTTTTTTAAAGCAAAAACATTAAAGTATTAGAGCAAATGTGGAAATATTCTTGAGATGTTCAAAACTTTTTTTATTTTTTACTTTTTAGAGACAAGGTCTCGCTATGTTACCCAGGCTAGTTTCAAACTCCCAGGCTCAAGCAATTCTCCTGCCTCAGTCTCTCAAAGTATTGGGATTACAGGCATGAGCTACTGTACTCGGCAGGAAAGCATTTTAAAAAAAAGAAAACCCAGAGACCTTAAAATAAAAGATTTTCTGAAGTTAAGAAATTAACAAGAAAAGCTTTATGGTAAACAGCCCTGTAAATCAGAAGACAAATGACAATCTTGGTATAAATATTTACAATGAATAGATAAATAATAGCTCCCTATAAGGAGTTATTTTTAAAAAGAAAGAAAAAAAAAAAAGACCCAGTAATGCACTAGAAAAAGCAGTGGTATAGTTTGGATATTGTCCCCTCCAAATCTCATGTTGAAATGTGATTCCCAGTGTTGGAGGTTTGGTCTAGTGGGAAGTGTTTGGACCATGGAGGCAGATTCCTCATGAATGGCTTGGTGTCCTCCTCACAGTAATGATTTCACCCAAGATCTGGTTGTTAAAAGAATCTGGGACCACTCCCCTCTTTCTCTCTTGCGTCTGTTCTTCTCACGAGACATGCCTGCTCCTGACCTTCTGCCAAGACTGTAAGCTTCCTGAGGTCTCACCAGAAGTCCAGCTGATGCTGGCACCATGCAAAACCAGGAGCCAAAATAAACCTCTTTTCTTCAGAAATTACCCAGCCTCAGGTATTCCTTTATAGAACAAAAAATGAAATTAATACAGCAGGCAAACAACTTGAACACTAAAGAAGAAATACAAATGTTAATGTGCATCTGAAAAGACCAATGCTGTCCCAGGAGTAAGAAAAGTGCAAATTAAAGCAATGTCAGAAATGTCTTTATCCAGAGTAGCAGGTTGCAGAAGGGCACCCTTGTCACTGCTGAGCCTGAGAATGCAGGGTAATCCCCACTTTTGTTGACTGTCTGCTTCTATTAAATCTAAAACAGTTATACTCTTTGAGTCAGCAGTTCAACTTGCAGGAATCTATTTTATACCTTTGTTTTGTGTCCCCTAAAAAGATATGTTCAAGTCCTAACCTCCAGTACCTCAGAATGTGACTATATTTGGAGATAGAGTTGTTGCCAATGTAATTAGTTGGGGTCATTAGGGTAGGCCCTAATCCAGTATAACTGGTATTCTTACAAGAAGATGGTCATGTGAAGACAGAGACACACATGGAGGATGCCATGTGACAACAGAGGCAGAGATTGGAGCAACTGCCAAGGACTGCTGGTAAACACCAAAAACTGATAGAGGCAAGGAAGAATCAACTTCCCACACAGGGTTTCAAAGGGAGCACAGCCCTGCCGATCCCTTGATTTTGGACATCAAGCCCCCATCACTGTAGGAGAATCAATTTCCTTTGTGTGAAGCCACCTGGTTTGTGGTGCTTTGTTATAGCAGCTCCAGGAGACTGACAAGGCACTTGCACACACAGAGATGTAAGAACAAGGATATCCACTGCAACATGATTTGGGATGCCAAAAAGCTGGGATCACAGGACATATCCTGCTGCAGGACAGGTGTCATGGAACACCATGAAGTTGTTAGAAAGAATGAGGACAAGTCTATGAGGGGTCCACATAGACTGAATGACAAAGCACGTGTAGGTGGCATAGGCAGGATGATTATATATGGCAAGGAGTAAAACACATGGTCTTATGTCTACATGGGCACTGGACAAGTATTTGTGGTATCAACCTAAAAAGAAACCCAGAGAGACAGGCTATCCAGAATAATTTATTTGGGAATAGCAAAGAATTGCAGTTTGGAGTATGCAAGCTATGGTGGGCCATAGGTGTATCCCGGGGTCTCAAGGAAAAGGGGGCTATTTTAAAGACAAATAGAAGTCCACGTAAGCTGTTTTCAAAACCAGCGGTTACAAAGACCATAGGTTCCCAGGGTTTGTTACAGGAGTTGGCATTAGCTTTTTGACTGAGACAGCCATTGCTAGGTGAGTGTCCTCAAGCAAGTGGCATATCTGGAATACTATATTCTTGAGGAAGCTGTGGTAAGTCCTATAACTGGTCTATGTATAGAAATATCTTATGATAAATCCTGTTACATGTTTGTGTGCATGAAGTCCTCTTCAGGGCCTCCCCTGACTAAGAAAGTCACTCCCTCTCAAGTAGTGTGCCCAGGTGAGAGACACAGGCCCCTTCAGGAAATCTCGAGGAGCTCAGGTGTGAGACTCCAGGGCCATGGCCAGCTGAGTAGCTAAATGAATACAAGAGGAACACGGTAGACAGCGAAGGAGCACGTCCTGCTGCCTGACTGCTGCTTACAGCCAAGTGTAGAATCGGGTCTGTTGTTTCCATGCACGGTCTGTTCTTACAGTGTGCAAATATTGATATTTTAACTACCCGCTCACATTTCTTATTCCTTTTAAAGAGATAATTGTTTCCTCTCTTCCTTCTTTCCATCACAGGGTTTTGTCATACACAGATTTTCCACATGGTGCTGAAGTTGTAAAAAGGCATTGAGGTTTGGGATGGGCCAAGGACACAGCACAATGGGGACAGTGGGTCCACAGTGAATACTAGATGCAATTTATAGACATGGTATTTGTTGCCTCCAGTGGAGACATTGCAGTTGTCGGTGGGATAACTAGACTGAGCATCTTTGAAACAGTGTGAGTAGAAGATGCGGATGGACACTGGTCAATCTCTCTGTGGTAAGGACAGCCCTCCAGCCATGACAAAGAGACCTGAAAATCATGGGCTCACCTTTCCTGAAGCTTGATTAAACTTTGCTTGGATTATGTGAGATTTCATAGTATTTCTTCAGTCTCAACCTTGAACTGCAAACTAATGCAGGTTGTCACACTTCCCAAGAAGTGTGCATGTGTAGCTGGAAGAGGGGTGTGGAGAGTAAGAATTAATGGCCCCCCGTCTCCCATCACCATTGAGTTACCACTGTGATTGTTTGGACTCCAGGCTTCCAAAATCAGCTTTCACATTTTGAACATGGTTGTTGGCCCAGGTGAAAAAATGCTTCTTGAAGTTTTAAAATCCAATGAGGCTAGGCGTGGTGGATTACGTCTGTAATCCCAACACTTGGGAGGTTGAGGTGGGAGGACTTTTTGAGCCCAGGGTTTGAGACCAGTTTGGACAACACTACAAGATCTCATCTCTATAAAAAATAAAAAAATTAGCAGGGTGTGGTGGTACACACCTGTAGTCCGATTCCCAGGAGGTTTAGACAGAAGGATCACCTGAGCCCAGGAGGTTGAGGCTGCAGTGAGCTGTGATCATGCCGCTGCACTCCAGCCTGGGTGACAAAGTGAGACCCCCAACTCAAAAAATAAAAATAAAAATCCATGGTTCCAACATTAGGCTCACACTGGGGAAATAGCTTTTCTTTATATTATTGTTCAAACTCTATGCGTTTTATATTTCCCAAGGCGTTTCATCTGGTGGGCCCATGATTTAGCTCTCAAGAGGTCACAGATACAAATATTACAACAAAATGAACTACCAGGACTGGATATGCACTTAGTAGAGCAGCTGTCCTGCTCAGGTCAGCCACCCCACATGCACACTCTTTGTCTGAAGGGTCCCTATGAGTTTGAGAACCTTTAAGACTGGTGTGTACAGCAGATTCCATGAACATCTACTCATCCATAGCTGAGTAGTTTATGATACATTATACCTAGAATGACCCCAAAATATCTTTGTCTGGCACTATACTTCCCAAAAGAAGAGTATTTGACCCATTTGGCCATGGCTTCAGAATGCAGGGAGGGCTGTTTATGGAGCTGAGCCTGCTGGGGATGCATCTTCTCCTCTTAGTACCACGGACTCCATCTCTTGGTCAGAGTCGCCAGTGGCAGCCATGTGGCCCTCCTGTTCCTGGAGTTCTCACCTGTACCCACCACCTCTCCTTTCAGTGGATCTTAGACTGAGCACACGAGCTGAGCATTGACACAAAAACCAGACAATTGAGCATCCTCTGGAGACAGATGGGTGGAAGGCCAGGTCATAGGCATGGGTCTGTCATCTGTTGGCCCCACTGGGACACCCATTCTGGCCACAAAATGGCGTCACGCATCCTCTGCCCCAGATAAATGCAGATAAAAGCCAAGGCTGCTCCACAAGCTGACAGGGGAGCTACTTTTGCTGGCCTGCCCCAGTCTGGACAACACAACAGGACCCCTATTGGGAGACCCTCCTGTCACCCCACCCCTGACAAGGTGGTGCCAGTGGGGAGTATAGCAAAAATGCCAGGATGCAGAACCTCTTGTCACCTTTTGCCTGTACATTGCTTCATCAGCAACATTCTCTACTCTGGGCTGCTTAAGGACAGAATTTTCTCAGGCAACCAGGTAAAGCAGGAAAGAGGTATAATTATTAGAAGGAAAAATGTTTAACAGCAACAACCTCAAGTCAGTTGAGTACTCCTGTGTTCCTCAATCAGCTGTCTCATTACCACTCCATGAAAGAAATATCCCTGAGATCAGCCTAGCCAACTTGGTGAGACCTCATCTCTACAATAAATAAATAAATAATTAGCCGAGTGTGGTAGCACACACCTGTAGCAAGCACCTGGCTACTTGGAAGGCTGAAGCAGACGGATCGCCGGAGCCCAGCAGGTTGACACTGGGGTGGACATGAGAGTGCCACTGCACTCCATCCTGGGCAACAGAGTGAGACTCCAACTCAAAAAAGAGAAAAAAAGAAATATCAAGGAAAGGAAGACCTATCTCCTCCCAAAGCCCTGCTAAGTAGGGCAAAGAAACTGCAGCTTGTAGTAGATGCCATGAATAGGATCTAACCACCCAGCTCTTGTGACCTGGACAAAACTGCCAACAGCCAAGGCAGCCTACTCAGATCAACTGATAATCATCATCAGATAAAATCTAGTTCATTACTAAAGTCTTCATTGTTCATATTTAATTCCACACAACTGCATCATGAAGTGACAGCATAAAGGATTAAACATAAGGTACAGGTGACCCTGGACACACAGCCTCAGGGCATTCAAAATTCAAGTCTTGGCTGGGCACAGTGGTTCATACCTGTAAGTCCAGCATTTTGGGAGGCTGTGGCAGAAAGACTGCTTGAGCCTAGGAGTTAGAGAACAGTCTGGGCAACAGAGAGAGAGAACTCGTTTGTATACAAAATGTCAAAAAAAATTAGCCAGATGTGGTGGCATGTGCCTGTAGTTCCAGCTCCTTGAGAGGCTGAAGCAGAAGGACTGCCTGAGCCCAGGAGGTTGAGGTTGTGGTGAGCTGTGATCATGCCACTGCACTCCATCCTGGGCAACAGTGAGACTCCAATGCAAAAACAAAACAAAACAAAACAAAACTCAAGTCTTTGCGTTACCCATGGCACCTACTACCCAAAGATACACGTTGCTCCATTCCATGGTGGGCCATTCCCACTTGCACTCAAACCACCTGAAGGCCTTTCTCACTCCACCCACTGGGCAGGAAACAAACCAAACACCTGCCCAACAGTCCTTAGATAGAAGAAAAACATGTGGCTTTTATAAAAATTTGGATTTTGTAAATAAAGCCACTCCCTTTTCCCCTTGGGTAGATTTTCACTTATCCTGTAGGGCCCTAATGGTCTCACTGGCCATAACAGGATTCATGGCGCCCTGCCCTGCAGGAGAAAATGCCTTTCCACAGCAGGGTCTATGGGCCAGGACTGACTCAGAGAAGATTCCACTGTAGACTGAATTGTCAGCCCGAAAGTTACATGTCGAAGCCCTAAATCCAATGTGTTGGTATTAGGAGGTGGGGTCTTTGGGAGCTAATTAGGTTTAGATGAGGTCATAAGAGTGGGGCCCACCCCTTGGGATCAGTGCCCTTACAAGGAAAAGAAGCGACACCAGAGCTCTCTCTCCCTGCATCAGGTAAGGACATCCTCTACAAACCAGGAAGGCCCTCACCGGAAATGGATTCTGCTGGCACCTTTGTCTTGGACTTCTCGCCTCCAGAACTGTGAGGAAATAAATCTCTGTTGTTTACACCCCCTACTCTGTGGTATTATGTTAGTCAGCCAGTGCAGACTAAGAGAGCCCTGTAACTTTATGACTTAAAGGCTGTTTTGAACAATCTTCAATATGTATTAATGAACTTATAAATATCCTGTAAATAAGATAAAATTATGGGAATTTTCAAACATACCTACCTCCTAGCTTCAACAGCTATCAACATTTTGCCAATATTGCTTTGTCTTTCTCCTTTTTATTAGGATTGTAAAGCAAATCCTAGGCACTATGTCACTCCCCCATAAATATGTCAGAATGCATCTTATGAGAATTTTTAAAAACATAACCACATTATCAACACAGCAAACTCTTTACCACTGCCCAATATACAGACCATGTTCAGATTTCCATGTCTCAAAAATGCCTTCACATAGTTGGTTTGCTCAAATCAGGGTCATGCACAGTCCCACTCAACTTTTCTTCATGCCTCTGATTTCCTGGGGAAAGGTCATTTGTCTAGCACCTTCCTGTTGGTCTGGCTTGGTGCCTTCTCTTGGTGAGTTGAATCTGCTCCCCCTATTTCTTGAAAACTCATTTTTTTTTTTTTTTGAGTTGGAGTCTCACTCTGTCGCCCAGACTGGAGTGCAGTGGCCGCTCCCGGCCACCACAGCCTCGACCTACTGGGCTCCGGCGATCCTTCTGCCTCAGTCTCCCAAGTAGCTGGAACTACAGGCACGCGCTACCATGCCCA
>CAUYQG010121885.1:2500-11399 GCA_963574415.1 Tarsius wallacei | reverse complement strand
GGAAGTTTTCTTGAATGATTTCATGAAATGTTTGTTCCAGTGTGGCCTCTGTTTCTCTCTCTGCCTCAGGAAGGCCAATTACTCTTAGGTTTTTTTCTCTTGAAGTAATCATTCATCTCTTGAAGGTTTTGTTCTGTCTTTTAAGTTTCTTTTCTATGTTTTTGACAGTTTGGATTAGTTCTGTGTTTTGGTCTTCAAGCTCAGAGATTCTTTCTTTTGCTTGGCTAATTCTGCTTTCCATGCTTATTAGTTTGTTATTTATTTCCATCACAGTATTCTTTACTGCTGTTATTTCTGTCATCAGCTCCTTCCTATTTTCCTCTTGTCTCACCTCAATATTTTTTATTATTTCTATTAATGTCTTGATGTCTGTGTTTGTTGCATGTGACCAGTCTTTCTGGGGGCTCTTCATCGTTTCTGTTCCAAAGTTTGTTTTCTTAGTGTCTGACTTCCCAGGGGTCTGTGTGAGACCTGTATTCTTCTTTTAGCTCTTCTTCATTTGTGCAGATTTTTCCTCCCTACTTTTTCCTTCCCTCCACTTCCCCGTCTTCTTTAATTCTGTTATTCAGGGGTGGAGGGGTTGCTTTTACTTCTGTTTGTTCAATCTCCTATTCTTCTTTATGTATATCCTCTTGCTTTGTTCAGTTCTGGAGTTAGACTGTAGGTTGGGGGCGGTCCTTTTTGCAGTTTTCAGATTTACTTAAGGGGGAGCTTTATTCAAAATCTATCTGCAGATCCTGGTATCTGCTGATAGGTGTATGGATAATCTGAAACTCACTTCCCACTGCCTTGGAATCTGTCCATACAGTGGGGTTGTAGGTTTACTCCCTGAAATATAATGAGGTTAACAGAGCAAAGAGAATGGAGTGGGCGGTGGGGGGAAGAGAGGGGTGGAGAGAGAGAGGAGTAAGGGGGAAAACAGATGAGTGTACCCACCAATGGAGAGAGACACAAAAATTGAAACAGATAAAAACAATAAACCATGACTGCAAACTAACCAACTCCCATACGAAAAATCTAAAACATACAATGATGCTAACGCACAAGCTAACCAACCTCCTTATTGGTGTGCTATTCCTCTATACAAAGATGGGGTTTACAGAGAAAAAGAAAAAAAACAAAACAAAACAAAAGGAATAGAATCAAGTCTGTAAACTTACAGAACCAATCAAGCACACTCTGAGACTTTTCATTTAAGTCCAATGTCCTTTCAGCTCTGATTTCTAGCTGTCTTTGCAGGCTGGTAGATTTGTTCACAGTTAGGGTCAGTTGCCCCTGGCCTGCTGTGAAGAGCAGTTCAGATCTGGGCTCCCTGCCCAGTCTATTACTGAGATCTGGCCTTGTGAAATAAATAATTTGTATAAATTGTTAAGATCAAGAGTATCTATAAAAATTGCTGAGTAAATGCATTCTTATCTCCCATTACTATGAAGAAAAGAAATTCATAGATGTTAAGTAACTTGTCCAGGTTCACACAGCTAACTGAGGTTTTGTCTGAATCACAGTGTGTTGATTTAAGAAATGCTGCTTAATTGACGGCATTTAATCCTGGAGCTCATTTTGCTTCTCAAGCATATGAATAAAAACTGGCAACACAGTGTTCGCACTTCTTTCTAACATGCTCACTGCCAGCAAAATCTAGTCTCTTAATTCAGCTGAGCCCAACAATGCCAAAGCCTACTTACAGACTCTTGAACAAAGAAACTAATGCTAAGATTCTGAGATGGTCTGTAATGTCATGGATCTAATGACAGAATGCCTAGATCTGATGATGCTGACCAGTGGCTTCCCCCATGACACAAGGTTTGTGCTTCCTGGTTTACTGCAGGCCCCACTACTCCCTGCTGCCCTGCATCTGGCCCACTTCTGTCATTCATGATGCCTGCCTGACCCCTGCGGGCACCTGAGGTTTAGAATAGATTAGCAAACTCAATGCTCACATTGAATCCCTGAGGAATGTGCCGGTTATCATCCCCAGTTTGCAGATACAGAAACGGGGTCAAGGAGACAATGTCTTGCTAAAGGTCACACAATCAGCAAGTGACAGACCTGGGATTCAAACAAAAGTCTACCTACCCCCAGAACCAAAGTTATTTGTCCCTCACCAAATTTCCTTCCCAAGTTCACAGGCTAACTATGCTGCAATCAGAGACAGAAAAGAGAAAATCCCTGTCAATCTCTCACCCTGGAGAAGGAAGGTAAGAAGAGAAAGTGCTCACATTCACTTTCAGATTTGGCAGGCCCTCCTGCAACTAGTTTTCTGAGGGCAAAATGCTATTCCTAGTGGTTAATGGCTTCATCAGTACAAAACCCTTATCAGGGACAGCATAGAGTTTACATTTGTCCCCGTTTCGTGGCAATCACAGAAACCCTCTCACATGCAATTTGTTTATCCTTTTTCATTCCTCAGAAGGAAAGCAAGAGGCAGGGAAGGCTGTGACTGACAGCGACCCCACCCTCAGTCCCCACCCCCATGGGTGACAAGACCAAAATTCCACTGCCCTGTCAACCACTATAAAGAGACCATGCCCCCCACCTCAATAAGGCAGCTCTGCAGTCGGGGAAGAGATATTTCATTTTCTCTCCCTCATCTAGGTCTAACAGCTTGGACAGTAGCATCCCAGGAACAAACTTTGTTCTCCAGGAAATAGACATGTTTGAGTCTGATTCCATGAATATTTATGGCTTGTCTCTTTGCTCTGGCTGTAGCCTTGGTCATGATATAAGGTTTCCCATTCACTGCCTGTGGATGCCTCTGATCGCTTGTCCATATCCCGGACCACCAACTACTAGGTGAAGCTGTTGTCTCTAGTTAGTAATGATGATGTTATTACTGATGATGTTATTACATTAACTGCTGTGGTTCATGGAGTCAGACACTGGACTAAGTGTTTTGCATAGACTAAATCATTTCATCCTAATCCAAATCACCCCTAGAAGAAGACGGTGAATTGCAAAGAGGTGAGGTTACTTATCCAAGATCACACAGCTAGGAAGTACTGGAGACACTAATCAAATAAATAGATCAGTGTCAGAAGTTTTCTGTAGCAAAAATGCCAGTGCAAGGGTACAAACTATCCCTGTCTGCCATGGGCTACTTTTTTAAAAAAGAAGTTACGTCCTTCCTACTCTTCAGGTATTCAAATGGTCCTTCTTTTATGTAATGATGGAGAAAATGGATGGATGGATGGATGGATTTTTTTGTTGTTGTTTTTGCCTTTAATAACAATTTTTTAAAAATTTCTAACCTGTGTATTTTCCTCCCAACTTTCAGACTCCCAAAATACAAGGTCTAGCATATTTCTCCTGGTGACCAAGATACAGTGCTAAGCCTGGAGGAAATTCACTACTAATCCAACAAGAGCTAGTGATGTTTTGCTCCATTTAAAAAATCCAAATTTATATTGAACACCTACTATGTATAATTTGTTCCAATTGCCAAATACTGAGCATCTACTTGTGCTAAGCCTAGTGCTAGGTGACAGAAATAAAAGGTCAAACAGAAGAGATACAGCCACTGGTTCAAAGAGTTTATAACTCTACGTGGGGGAGATGAGAATAAGTCAAACACACACACACACACACACACACACACACACACACACACACACCCACACCCACACACACAAGTGATCTTGTGAACTGTGGTTGAGAGGCATGCTGTGAGGTGGCAGTTATGTGAACTAGGAGGTCAGGGAAGCCTTCTCTAAGAAAGCTACTCATGAGCTGAAATCTGAAAAATGAACAGGCATCAGTTAATAGAACAGGGACACTATTGTGTCATAGTGGCAGAGACATGAAACTATCCTAGGTGTCCATTAACAGTGGGCTGGATAAAGAAACTGTGGTGCATATATGTCATGAAATACTAGATAGCCATAAAAAGAATAAAATCATCTCCTCTTCAGCAACATGGATGCAGCTGGCATCATTATTCTAAGTAATTTATTTTATGCAGAAATAGAAAACCAAATATGCATGTTCTCACTTATAAGTGGGAGTTAAAAGTGGGTATACACAGACATAAAGATGAGTGCAACAGACACTGGGGACTCTTATAAGGGGGGATGGGGTGACGGTTGAAAATATCTATTGGGTACCATGTTCACTATTTGGATAATGGGTTCAGTAGAAATCCAAACCTCACCATCACACAGCACACACACGGAACTAACCTGTGTTTACCACTAAAGTTTAAAAGAAAAAGACAGAAGCACGACAAATATTGTATACATTAAGAAGAACAAGGCGGGCTCAGTGGCTCAGCCTGTAATCCCAGTGCTTTGGGAGGCTGAGGTGTGTGGACTGCCTGAGCCCGCAGGTTCGAGACCCACCTGGGGAACTTGGCAAGACCTCATCTCTACAATAATCAAAACTTAGCCGAGCATGGTAGCACACACCTGTAGTTCCAGCTACTTGGAAGGCAGAGGCGGAAGATCGCCAGAGCCCGGCAGGTTGAGGCTGCAGTGGCCGGGAGCGGCCACTGCACTCCAGTCTGTGTGACAGAGTGAGACTCCAACTTAAAAAAAAAGAAGAAGAAGAACATAAGCAAAGGTTCTGTGGCCCCAGGGAGGATGATTCTGCCGGCAGAGCAAAAGCCAGTGGAACTGGAGCAGAGCAAATGAAAGGGACATGGCATTAGTGGAAGGTAAGAAGCAGACAGGAGCTAAACCTTGTCCTTTGGATCTTACTCTGGGGTTTGCTCTTTATCGCAGGAGCTCTGGGGAGCCATTGATAGGTTTTCAGCCCTGGTACTCGAGGAGGTCATTGATCAGAACAGCATCTATAAAGATTTTCTTGGCTGCAGTATAGAAGAAGAGATCAGAGGAGCAGCAGTAGGTAGGAGGAGACAGACTAGGAGGCCAATGGATGGCACTGACCTGACAGTCATATGGGCGAGGACCAAGCCAAGGTGTTCATGGTTCTGTCAGGAGAAGGATCATCAGGATGAAAACAACGAGTTGTTCATAGCACTCAGGTGAGCTGGTGAGCAAGCACAAAGCCACTTGCAAAGGCTGTCATGACCCACAGGCACCATTCCAGGTGGGGAGACCAACTTGTCTCAGTCTTCTCAGAGGTTTCACACTAAAGCTCAGTCAGGGAAAACTCCTCCATTCCGGGCAGACTGGATAGGCAGTCACCCCAATTTCAGGACCAGGTGTGTTGTATCAGTCAGGGTGAACCTGCTCCTTGTTCCATGCAACATTTCATTAGAATGTACCAGGCGACCTAATCAGCTGAGCTTGAGATTTTTGCCTTTATTGTACCCTGAGGTATGTGCTAAAATCCCCCCTTCTTGTGGTGACTAGAATTAGTAGTCTTATGAGCAAGATGCTTTGTTACCAATGGCCTTTTCTATAGACTGGGAATAGAATTCTTGCATAAGTCAAAAATTCTGAAGAATGCTATATCACACTTGTAAAGGTATTCTATCATGACAAAAATGTGCCTTTAATTATTTACATTAAGAATGTACTTGGCAAGCTATATGGTTACTTGCTTGAGCTGGAATGCCAAGCTGCCTGGGTTCAAATGATGTTTCTGTCATTTATAGACTCTATTATCTTGGGACCTAATCTTTCTAGGCCTCAGTCTCCTCACTATAAAATCAAGATAATTATAGTAGCTCATGGTAAGGACTGAATGAGATAATGCATGCAATTTGCTTATCGCTTATCTGATAAACAGTAGGTACTCTGTTGTTTCTGGTTTCTTGCACTCTCTGTATCTCAGTTTCCTCATATGCAAAATAAAGAGAATATTTTCTTCTTACGGTTATAACGGGATAAGTCAAGTAAAGTGCTGGGCATCATGCCTGGCATGCACTAGGTGTTCCATAAATGTTACCTGTAGGTATAGGCTAAGGAATGTTAACTAGAGATGTGTATAAAATTGATTAGACTAGAGTCTCATTGCCCAGAAGCCACTACCCTCATGTGGTTAGTGAACACATAAAAGTCTGAATTGAGATGTGCTATACTAAAGAATATTCCTTTAAAATGTATTAAGAAAAAAGAATGTTAAAAACTCCTTGCTAAGCCGAGCTCAGTGGCTCAGCCTGTAATCCCGCACCTTGGGAGGCTGAGGTGAGTGGATTGCCTGAGCCCGCGGGTTCGAGACCCACCTGGGCAACTTGGTTAGACCTCATCTCTACAATAAATCAAAAAATTAGCCAGGTGTGGTAGCGCACGCCTGTAGTTCCAGCTACTTGGAAGGCTGGGGTAGAAGGCTCGCCGGAGCCCAGCAGGTCAAGGCTGCGGTGGCCGGGAGCAGCCACTGCACTCCAGTCTGGGCGACAGAGTGAGACTCCAACTCAAAAAAACAAAAAACAAAAACAAAAACTCCTTGCTAATTTTTATATTGTTTGCACATCAAAATAATAACATTTTTGCCAAGCATAGCAGTTCATGCCTATAATCTCAGCACTTTGGGAGACTGAGGCAGGAGGATTGCTTGACCCTAGGAGTTAGAGACCTGCCTGGGCAACATGGTGAGACCTCGTCTCTACAATAAAAAAATAAAATAAAAAAATTAGCCAGGTGAGATGACACCCACCTGTAATGCCAGCTACTCAGGAGGCTGAGGTGGGAGAATCAACTGAGCCCAGGAGGTCAAGGCTGTGGTAAGCTGATTGTGCCATGGTGCTCCAGTCTGGGTAACAGTGAGATCCCGACTCAAAAGAAGAATAATAACGTTTTGGATGTATCAGGCGAAATAAATTATATTACTAAAATTAATTTTGCCTGCTTTTAAATATGACTACTAATAATCTTAAGATTGCACATTTGCTTCCCAATTTTGAGGTTATTTTTCCGTTGAACAGTGCTGAACCCTTCTTATCGGATAAACAGTAGGTACTCTATTGTATCTGGTTTCTTGCACTCTCCACATTCTTGCATGCAGTTGCCATCTACTCATCCTCAATGCAGTGTAGAGGCCATAGGAGAAGAATAACAAATAACTCCATTAAAAAGTGGGCAACTGACATGAACAGACATCTCTCAAAAGAAGATATTCAAATGGCCTACAGACATGTAAAAAAGGCTCAATATCAGCAATCAACAGGGAAATGCACATTAAAATCACAATGATATACCACCTTACAACATTCAAAAGAGCCATTATGAAATTTTTTTTAAAAAAGATGTTGACATGGATGAGATAAAAAGAGTGCTAAATATTGTTGCTAGGAGTGCACATTAGTACAACCTGTAAGAAAATCAGTATAGAGATTTCTCAAAGAACCAAAAGGTGACCTACCATTTGACCCAGAAATTCCACTACTTGGTTTCTACCCAAAGGAAAAGAATTCTACAAAAAGACACCTGCATTTGTGTGTTTATCTCAGCACAATTCACAATTATAGAAATGTGGAATCAACCTAAATGCTCATCACTGGATCATGAAAATGTGGTATATGCACCCCACAGAATACCACTCAGCCACGAAAAAAATAAAGTAACATTTTTTGCAGCAACTTGGATGGAATTGGAGAGCATCCTTCTAAGTGAACTAATGAAGGAATAGAAAACTAAATGCCATATTTCCTCAATTATACTGGAAGCTAAACTCAAGATTTACAAAGGCATATGGAATAGTATAATGGAAATTGGAGACTCAGAAGGAGGAGAGTGAGAAGGGGTGGAGGAATGAAACAACACCCACTGGCTACAATATGCACAGATGTACTACCACCCTGGAAACACTGCCCTGGACCCACACAAGCCTTTGGTACCCACAGGCCATTGATGTAAAATTGTGCATTACACTCTTACATGTCCATCCTGAGCAAGAAGATCCCTTCCATTAGACATCAAATCACTCCAGCCCAAGATTTGATTTCCTTTCAGAATGCTAGACAGGAAAAGGAAGTCTGAATAAAATGTACCACAGGAAACAAATTTCTCTCCTGGTTGGTGGAAACAATGTTGTTCTTTGGCCAAAACCAAATGCGCCCTTTCACACGGATAATCCCATTTATGCTGTGAACATCAGGACAGTGGACTCTCTCTTCTGACTTCCAAGGCAAAGAAGTGGGAGCCCCCTAGAGTTTGGGGATGTCTCCCAGTCCTGGGATGAGGATCTCAGTGGGAAGGAACATGGCACACTTTCTTTCTCTTGGTGTGACTCCAAGTCCCAGACATGCAGAGTATATTAGCAGTGAATAGAGACAAGGGACCTAATCTCTCTAGGCCTTAGTCTTTTCATCTGTGAAATCAAGATAATTATAGTAGCTCAGGATATCATGGTAAGGACTGAATGAGATAATTATGCAATTTGTTTATTGCTTATCTGATAAACAGTAGGTACTCTGTTGTTTCTGGTTTCTTGCACTCTCTGTGAGATTAATCCAAATTCTTGCATGCAGTCGTCATTTGTTCATCCTCAATGCAGTGTAGTATTCCACTGTGTGGATATAAAATAGTCTCCTCTTTTTTCATGGGAGATATATTCTAAGACCCCAGTAGATTCCTGAAACCACAGGTAATACCAAACCCTATATAGACTATGATTTTCCTTACCCATATACCTAGAATAATTAATTTTTAAATTGGGCACAGCAAGAGATTAACAACAAAAAGTAATAATAAAATAGAACAGTTATAATGATATACTGCAATAAAAAATTATGTACATTTAGTCTCTTTCTCTCTCTCCCTCTCTCAAAATATTTCATTGTGCCATATTCATCTGTTTTCAGACCAAGGTTGACCACAGATAACTGAAACCTGGGAAGCAAAACCGCAGATAAGGGAGGTCTGCTGTACCATGCTTTATCCTATTGTTGATGGCATGTGAATAGCTTTAACTGCATTTACTCTAAAGAGTGGTGCTATGAACATTCCAGTTCATGTGAGTTTGGGGACACAAGTACATATCTGTGTTGGGACTACAAAGG
>CAUYQG010121883.1:0-10303 GCA_963574415.1 Tarsius wallacei | reverse complement strand
GCAAAGGATCTCCCGAAGCTACCCACTGGGGATGCCTAGGAGATAAGGGCAAGTGCACTGTCTACTAGCTCTAAGGAGTGTCATTTGGGAAGGTGCAGGAGAATTAGAATGCTTGTCACGCCCTTCTCTAGGGGCTATGATAATGTGGGTGAACATTAATGGGTCTCTGTGTCACAGGTTCTCCAAGACATCCACAGGTGGTCGACAAGGAAGTCACAGCAGTCACGGCAGTCACTTGCAACATCTCCAAGAAAAGGATTTAAGCCAGGACTCTGGGGGGCTACGAGGCCACACTCACCTAGAGTGTAGGCCTACTCCTGTCTGTGGGGGGTGAACTTTTCTTAAATAAATCTTTTCTTCTCTCACCTCTGTGTGTCTCAATTCTTTGCATCTACTCGGATCTCTGGGTTGCCAGCGCGCACCTCCCACTTGCCAGCCCTGGCAGTGCTGTGCGCCTCCCCTGAGCCTCTGGACCCTCACCCTGTCTGTCCGTACCCTAACACAGTCTTTGTTTTTCCTTTTTCCTTCCGACTGGTGTTATCTTTTATTTCTTATTTGTCCAATAAATTATGAGGTCAGACATTATTATCTCCTCTTGAAGCTTTACCTTATCTACCTTTCAGAAGTTTTTTATTTTATGGCATCTGGAAAAATCATTCTTCTAAAATCTATTTTTTATTCTTTAATTTTCCTCACTGGTTACAATGACAATGGTAATTTATATTTTCTCAATATTCCTCAAATCTATCACTGTTCCATTTAGTAAAGGTCACTGCCTCTTACAGTCTAGGAAAATCCTGTGCCACTAAACAGAAAACTTATGACCTTATGGATCTTGTCATTAAAAATTTTTTTTTTAATTTTAAAGATGTGGGGTACAATTCAAGGTTAGGTATGCAAATGTTCATTATGCAGGTACCCTTGTTGATGAGTTGTGCCCCTCCCTCCCCTGGTAGTTTCCCTCAAGTGCCAATTCCACCCCTTTCCCCTGGCAGTTTCCCACTACTGCCAATCCCTTTCTTACAGTATTATAATAATTTTTCAAGGTCCATTTGTGAGTGAGAACATATGGTACTCTGTTTTTTGTTTCTGTGATAGATCACTGAGTATGATCGACTCTAAACCCATCCAAGTTGCTGCGAAGTCCAGATGTTTGTCCTTCTTTATGGCTGTGTAATATTCCATTGTGCATATGTATCACTTTTTAAAAAAAATCCAGTCCAGTTTTGATGGGCAGCATGGTTGGTTCCATGTTTTTGCTATCATGAATAGTGCTGTAATAAACATGCATGTGCAGGTATCTTTTTTGTAGAATGATTTGAGTTCCTCTGGGTATATTCCCAATAGGGGGATTGCTGGGTCATATGGAAGGTCAATTTCTAGTTCTTTCAGAAGTCGCCACACTGTCTTCCAAAGAGGCTGCACCAGTTTGTAAGATAGAGAAGCGTTCCTTTTTCTCTGCATCTCGCCAGCATCTGTTGCTGTTTGTTTTAATGATGGTCATTCTTACTGGGGTTAGGTGGTATCTCAGGGTGGTTTTGATATGCATTTCTCTGATGATGAGTGAAGCTGAGTTCTTTTTCATGTGTCTGTTGGCCGCCTGTACATCTTCTTTTGAGAAGTGCCTAGTCATGGACTTTGCCCACTTTTTAATGGGGCTGTTTGTTTTTTTCTTTTCGGCATGTTTGAGTTCCTTATAGACCCTAGCTGTGAGGCCTTTGTCAGATATACAGTTCACAGTTCTTATTTTAGAACTCTATTAAATTGTATTTCTCTTTTTCATACATGAGCATGCAATGGCAACTTAGTGTGTGATTTTTTGTACTTGTTCCCTGTTTAGATTTTTAAAAATTATGAGTCAAGAATAGCTTTTGTAAAAACAGAAAATAGAAATTTAAACACAAAACAACCCACGATCTTAGTATACTTAGTGTAGAAAATTTTAACTTTTTAATTGGTTGGAAACCTTAAGTTACTGTGGTAGTCGCAGTAAAATTAATTTATTATGCAAAGGTGGCTGAACCATGGGTTGAAAACAGGGTCATGCTTAAAAGTCTTTACTATACAGCCAGGACATTCTAATGTAATTTCTTTTTCTTTTTCTTTTGAGGTGGAGTCTTACTCTGTCGCCCAGGCTGGAGCACAGTGGCAGACTCACAGTCACCCCAGCGTCGACCTGCTGGGCTCCGGTGGTCCTTCCGCTTCAGCCTTCCAAGTAGCTGGAACTACAGGCGCATGCTACCATGCCTGGCTAATTTTTGATTTATTGTAGAGACAAGGCCTCGCCAAGTTGCCCGGACTGGTGTTGAACCCGCGGACTCAGGCAATCCACTCGCCTCAGCCTCCCAAAGTGTTGGGATGACAGGCTGAGCCACCAAGTCCCGCCTCATGCAATGTTTAAAGGTTAAATTACTAGAAATCTTTTAAAAAATGCTTTAAAGGGATAAAACATTTTGCTGAAAATGGTCAATAATTTTAGTATTTTAAAGTTTTTATTACTTTTTTCTATTTCTACTAGAGATTTCTAAATAATAATACAGACAACACAAAGCTATATCATCCTAATTTTTTTGTAGTTTTCCAAGAAGTAAATTTAGTTAACAAAGCTCGCAATGTGTATGTTGTCTCATGTTAAGATAAACCTAATTTGAAAATTCTATCTAAGGATAAAAATCATGATTTTAAAAATTTTCTAAGAGAGTTTTTAAATGAGCTGTAAAGTAAATTGTTAATTTTGATAAAGTATCATGAAACTTGCCAAATTCTGCCTCATCTTGCTCTCTGCCTGCAGTGTCTGTTTCAAGGATACATATAATTTCCATAATTGTGATTAACAGATCTAACATCCTTAGTACACTTGTGTATGAACCACACACACATTTTAAAATATAATAGAACTATATCTGAAGATAAATATATGTAAGTTTTGTTCAAATTACCTCAATTCAATGAAAAGTCTAATTAAGTAGACGTTTTGACTACATACATTTGTTTAAAAATCAATATGCATATTGTTACCAGAGAAAATTCATGTGTTTTAACAACAATGTACAGACTCCCACAGAGGAGCTGGTAGGTGTTTAAAATATTAATATACAGGTCAAACTCATGAAAGCAGAGAGTAGAACATTGGTGACCACGGGAAATAAAGAGAAATTATAAGTTATAAGGTGAACAAGATCAGGGGATCCAGTGTACAGCATGGGTGTGATAAATGTGTTAATTATAATTTAATAATCTTAAATCTAATATATTTTAAATTATTGAATATATATATGTATGTGTGTACATGTGTGTATATATTTATTTAATGGAGACACAACAAAATACTGCTATAATTTTAAAGTCTGACCTATAAACTAATATATAATATGATGCGAGATATATTATGTAATTCAATACTTTTACAGTACCTTCTAAACCTCTCAAGTAGTTTTAGGATAAAACACTTCAAAAAAATTTATTTTGAAGATGTGGGGTACAATTCAGGGTTAGGTGTACAAACGTTCATTATGCAGGTACCCTTGTTGATGAGGTGTGCCCCTCCCTCCCCTGGCAGTTTCCCACTACTGCCAATCCCTTTCTTATAGTATTATGATCATTGTTCAAGGTCCACCTATAAGTGAGAACATGCGGTACTCAGTTCTCTGTTTCTGTGATAGACTACTCAGTATTACAGACTCTAAGTCTCTCCAAGTTGCTGTGAAGTTCATAATTTTTAGGATAAAACTTTTCCATGATAAAGACCAGTCTTTTAAAAGTATAATGGGTTTTTAGCCGGGCGTGGTAGCGCGCGCCTGTAATTCCGGCTACTTGGAAGGCTGAGGCGGAAGGATCGCCGGAGCCCACCAGGTCGAGGCTGCAGTGGCCGGGAGCGGCCACTGCACTCCAGTCTGGGCGACTGAGTGGGACTCCAACTCAAAAAAAAAAAAAAAGGATAATGGGTTTAAGATCACATCCAATCACACTGAATGGTACTATTTAACAGATGTCCAATAAATTCATATTTATTGCCATAAACACGTAGAGAATCACTGTTGCAACTCTTCCCAAAGCTCAAAAAGGTTTAGAACAGTTTTATAGCCTTACTATTAGGAGGCGGCCACAGACAAAAGCCATTTGTTGAAAACATATACAGATAGTGAGAAAACACAGTGGATAACATAATGGTTTTAATTGTTTTTTTTTTTTTTTGAGTAGGAGTCTCACTCTGTCACCCAGACTGGAGTGCAGTGGCCGCTCCCGGCCACCGCAGCCTCGACCTGCTGAGCTCCGGCGATCCTTCCGCCTCAGCCTTCCAACTAACTGGAACTACAGGCGCGCGCTACCACGCCTGGCTAATTTTTTTATTTATTGTAGAGGTGAGGTCTCGCCAAGTTGCCCAGGCGGGTCTCGAACTCGCGGGATCAGGCAATCCACTCACCTCGGCCTCCCAAAGTGTGGGATTACAGGCTGAGCCACCGAGCCCGGCTGGTTTTAATTGTTTTGAAGGCTTAAACTTTTAAATTACACATGTGTGAAAGCTTTATATGAAGTCACAAAAGGGGAATATATGTCTAAATTGGAAAGCAAAGCAAAACAAAGCCAACAGAAGAAATCTAAAAGGAAATAAAGTAATATAGCATAAATATAGTTAAGAAAGTATTCCATATCAGTCATAGTTCAAAATGTCTAATTTGGAATGTCAAGTATTTCATTAAACTTAACTTACTCAATATTATCAAGAAGTTTATTCATCTGAATAAAGACAGTTTCTAAAAATATTACAAAGTCTTAATTTATGCTTTAAAATACTACGATGTAGACTTTCCAGGCATTCAAATCCCAAATTAATCCTGAAACTTCATCTCACTGTATGAGAGATACTGGTATAAAACATACCCAGATGTATTAATACTTTTCTTGATGGACTTTGAAGAGGATTTATGGTAATTTTAAATATTTTCCTAAGTCAGAATTAAGTTAATTTGCTTTAGATTCTTACCATGCTGTTGATCCTTCAAACTACATTATTTGAAACTTCTCTTTCACTAAAATCTCCTTTATATTTTCCTGCTATTTTATTTTATTGGTTTCAATCTTCTTTGCTTGAAACTTTGTTTCAAAGTTGATTCTGCCATATTACTGACTATAAATTATTAGCAGGAATATTGTTGGATAAAAGATTTACCTGAATGGAGACAGTGGTCATAATATCTCTTTATTCTTGAAAATTGATTTTAATCTATGACTTGTGGTGCATATAAGCACTGGTCATCTCAACTTACTTTATTTTCACTTAAAGATGTTGCATTCCCGTTAGGTGACTGGTATAGATTTTTGTTTTTCACACTAGACTCTAGACTCTAGTTTTTGGAAGAATGTACTTTTAAAAATGCTATTGTAGAAAATAAGGGACTCCCATCATTCAAATTTAAATGATCTTGCTACAATGCTGACAAGATGCAGGGATATTGATCTAACTTACACGGTTGAGGTATTTGTAGCCAATGGCACAATTTCATGTATTTTACAATCATAGAGTGCTTTTTGAATTGTGTCCCCTTTATGGCCCTCTAATATGTCTGTTTGGTTATTTCCTATTTTTTCTCATGAAACCTGCATCTTGTACACAAATTCTACTTTCTCTTTTTATCACAAGATCAGCTACATTTAGTATTATTTCTGATTTCATGAAGACTTCCTTATTGTAGTATCCATTTATAAGATTATAATTCCAAGACAGTCAAAAAAAGATGACAATAATAAAGGATCAGGAAATGATCTATGCAGTACAGTCACAATGGTCATTTCTGGGTGTAGCGTTTGCCTTCAGAAAAGATCTTAGGAACAGTAATTGGAATCACTTTGTTTCTAAATCCTGTAGTTGAACATATCCAATTCATTGATAATTCCCCTCCAAAGCATACATCAAGATTTCTGGTCACTGATAAACTGGTAGCTTACATCAAAATAAATCCTACAGTTTAGAAGGTGGCATTCTGCAGTATCTTTTTATCATTGTCTTGGGAATTTGTGTTGAATTCAGCATTACTTGTAAGACACTGCAATTTATTTACTTCAAAATCCAGAGTAGGGGGTAATGTGATACCCTCCAATACAACCTCAATAATTCCTGTTCAAACCTGTGAATAATTATTTTTGCCATCATGAAGGTGTTCTAGAATCTCCTGCACCAAGAGGAGGTAAGAAAACTGAGCCTACGTGTAGTGTGTGATATTTTTAGGGCAATAGACTTCAGATCCACTGAGTCTCATGGTTTTCTGTAACAGTTTTTGGCCAGCACCGCACAATTCTGTTCTTTGTCAGCTTTAAAGCAGAGATAATTTGACTTCCAGCTTCTGCCTTTAGCTCTGGAAATAGCATTTTATATGTGGCTTATCCACGTGAGGCACTTTTGGTCGTTTGAAGTTCATTATTAACTCTTTTGGGAACTGAGCTTTGAATGCATTTTCATGTCTGGGTGTAGCTGCTGGATCACTCTGATGTGAAAAGTACATGGCCCTGGATCCGAAAAGCTATCGCTCCCAGAAACGAGAGGATTCATC
Source organism: Tarsius wallacei (assembly GCA_963574415.1). NCBI lineage: Eukaryota > Metazoa > Chordata > Mammalia > Primates > Tarsiidae > Tarsius > Tarsius wallacei. The sequence continues at coordinate 3,755 of CAUYQG010121883.1, read as the reverse complement.
TTCATCAATATTTGCCAAACTTGTTCACTTGATTCGTGTGGTTTTGTCCTGTGTGAATCGAGCTTTCCACAAATGGCAGGGTGCCTTGAGAACGGTGAGCCATCAGAAGCTGCTCCAGTGACCCCACAGCAACAAAAATATACCCACAAGGGGGAGCTGCCCACATCCCTGCCAGTCTCTCTGGAAGGCGGGAACCGCTTCAGTCCAATTTATCTGAAGCAGATAATGTGTCAATCACCTTCATATCAATTTTAACAAGAGCCATCCTTGGGATCTTCTGGGAATGTGTTGCCCACTGAGACTATGAAGTGGAGGGACCGGAAGTATTTTTTGGAGGGTGGGCCCCTTGTAGTATGGACCTTCCCCACTAGGTGAGTGTTCTGGGAACCCATTGATATCATGTACCAGCTAGCGTTTTCGTGAGAGGCAGCGTTGTGGAAGAAATGTCCCAAGTTGTGGCAAACAGGTGACTGGTTCTCTTACCATGCAACATACCTGCCCACACTGCACGGAGTGTGCAGTGGGTTTTGACCCCAAATAGCATGACCCCCTCCCTATTCACCCAATCATACCCAGAGCGACTTAAAAAAAGTTATTATAAAGATGTGGGGTACAATTCAGGGTTAGGTATATAAACATTGATCATGCAGGTACCCTTGTTGATGAGGTATGCCCCTCCTTCCTCTAGCAGTTTTGACCCCAAATGGCATGACCCTATTCACCCAATTGTACCCAGAGCGACTTTAAAAAAAAACTTCCTCAGCCTGTAATCCCGCGTTTTGGGAGGCCAAAGAAAGTGGATTGCCTGAGTCCGCAGGTTCGAAACCCGCCCGGGCAACTTAGTGAGACCTCGTCTCTACAACAAATCAAAGAAACTAGCCCGGCGTGGTAGCGCGTGCCTGTAGTTCCAGCTACTTGGAAGGCTGAGGCAGAAGGATCGCCGAAGCTCAGCAGGTCGAGGCTGCGGTGGCTGGAGCCGCCACTGCACTCCAGTCTGGGCTACTGAGTGAGACTCCAACCCCCCCACCAAAAAAAATTTCTCTGGATGAACAAAGTCCCTCAGAGGGACCTTGCTGATGCGGAAGAGGTGAAACAAAAAACAGCAGAAGCACTAAAAGGTGTCCAAACCAGAATGTTCAAAAATGGTTTTGAACAGAGGAAAAAGCGTCTCGACAGGTGGATTGCATCAAGTGGAGAGTACTTTGGAGGTGACTAAAGTGTAAACATGTAAGAATAAATACACAATTTTTAAATAAATAGCTTCCAGCTTTCTTGGGTCCCCCTTCGTATGTAACAAGGAATAAAACCCAGGGATGAATATTTTCAGCCCTGGGAGGCAGAGCCATGCTGGCTGCTGGCCGGAGGGCTCAAGGGCCATGGGGGCAAATGTCAGGTGAATGCAGACCCAGACAGGGTCAAGGTCTAGGGGTGGATGTGGTCTTTGTGTCCTAAGGACACCGAGTAAAGGGACAGTTGCGGGCCCAGCAGGCTGCTGTGTGACATGCCGGACAGTCTTGCACCCACGGACTTCAGCTTCTGTTTTTATCTTTAAATTTTTAATTTCTGATTTGTTTCTTTTTATATCTATTAGGTTTTGATGAATTATACTTAATATGTGTTGAAATATTGTGTTTCAATATTTTTTATGTTTCCTGGCCTTTTAAAAAAGTGTCTTTTTATAGTTTCAATTTTCTTGTTTATGACTATATGCGCTGGATTTTCCTGTGCCATCAAGAGCAAGCAATCTTTTTTTTTTTTTTAAAGACAGGATCTTACTCTGTCATCCAGGCTGGAGGGCAGTGGCATGATCATAGCTCACTGCAGCCTCCAATTCCCAGGTTTAAGGGATCTTCTCTCCTCAGCCTCCCAAGTAGCTGTGACCACAGGTGCACATCACCACACCTGATTAATTTTCAAAGTATTTGTAGAACTGGGGTATTGCTATAATGCCCAGGTTGCTTTCAAACTCCTGGCCTCTAGCGATCCTCCCACTTTGGCCTCCCAAAGTGTTGAGATCACAGGAGTGAGCCACTGCACCTAGCCAAGAGCAAGCAATCTTTCTTATATGGGTGGGTGAGTGGGGACAAGGAGACTGTCTTCTGTTGCATCAATAAAAGGCAGTTTCTTTAATAAATAGTATCTAGTTTGGGTGGTGGAGGGGTAAAGGTTCTTTCTCTCTGGGCCCTTATCTTCTGCAGTTCACACAAACTTTCAAGGGCTCTCTTCCCTGTGGAAGCTTCCCCCTTTCCCCTAAATCTGACACCTTCCCAAGAGCACTCCCTTCGGTCTCACATGCTTTTAAAGCCCTTTCCTTTGTCTGCCCCCAGTGGCCAGTGCTTGGATGCCCCAGGTCTCAAGCCACCTTTTGGTCACTCTTCTCAGGGGAGGTTAGGTGATTTTCTTTCTGGACGTGACCTTGCTGACTGACCCGCGTCCAGCACCGCTGCAACTCAGTCTTATGGCATTCGCTTCTGGACTCCGCAGTCCTAGCTGAGCCCTTGCTGTGGGCTCCAGGACATACATCTTTCACCTTTGATTTCTCACTTGTCCACATTAGAGAATTTTGAAGCATTTTCTGCCCTCTAATCATGCGGTAGGTATAAGGGCTAGGAGTGATTATATTTGCATTCCCGGTTGCTCTGTATGGCCTTTTGAAAATTGTGTAAGAGAGATTAAATTCGAGGTGCTCCTATTATCCCAGGGACACTCAAAAGCCCCAATTAACTTTGAGAAGAAACATGACCATAATTTAGAAAAATCAGCCATTAAGAATGTATGTTATCTTAAGTCATTTTCCAGAGTCTTATATGTCAATATTTTTTCTTTAAAAGTATTCAGAGGAAAATAGTCGTACCTGCATGCGGGAATCAAAATAGACACTTCTATGGTTGTTTTGAAGTGTCCTTTCTTTCACTCTCTGACTTAAAAATACCTTTGATTCAGATCTATTCAACAAACATGCTGAAAAATCACCTGGTGTTAGTTGGTTGTGAGACAGTATTTATCGAATTTGGGGATGGCTTGTTTGGAGCATATCTTAGAATTCATGGAACTTTGTGAACTTCTGATTGTCCCTGCATAAAGAAAAGAGACAGATACCATTCTATGGGCTGCTTTTTCCTGGTAGTCTGAGAGATGGAAATGGTACTACAAGCCATAAAACTTTATGAGTTCATAGTTTACAATGTTTTGGCAAGCATTTTTAGTTCCATTGAAATGCCAGACTCCGTACTTTTTTTTCTTGAAAAGTACAATGTTAAAGCTGTTACAGTAACTAAGTGTTACATTTTGAAACCAATTCTATACCTAGTATATGCAAAAGACCCATAAACATCAGGGGAATTTAATTTTGGATTTATGCAGAGTCTTTTTCAAAGCTTATTGTTCATTTGAAAGAAAACATCTCTTGAGTCAAAGTTAGAAAGATGCAGCCAAGTGCATTTAGGTTCTGAAAATAACTTAATGTATTTTTAACCTGAACACTAATTTTAATATTTAAGATTGATTGTGCTCAGAGATTGTTCTCATAGAGCATAACTCTGCCAGTCATTCTCAGGGCCCTTCATTTTTTTTTTTTTTTTTTTTTTTTTTTTTGAGTTGGAGTCTCACTCTGTCACCCAGACTGGAGTGCAGTGGCCGCTCCCGGCCACCGCAGCCTCGACCTGCTGGGCTCCGGCGATCCTTCCGCCTCAGCCTTCCCAGGAGCTGGAACTACAGGCATGCGCTACCATGCCCGGCTGATTTTTGATTTATTG
>CAUYQG010121882.1:0-30248 GCA_963574415.1 Tarsius wallacei | reverse complement strand
AATTTCTTTAAAAGCATACTTTAAAGGTATTTTTTCCTAGAAAAATAAAAATAACCATCAGAAACAAATTTTTCATGATTTCAGATAAAATAAGAAGTAACCACCTAAACAACACAGGATAATCTTTTTTTTTTTTTTTTTTTTGAGTTGGAGTCTCACACTGTCGCCCACAAGGGAGTGCAGCAGCCACATCCGGCCACCCCAGCCTCGACCAGCTGGGCTCCGGCGATCCTTCCGCCTTTGCCTTCCAAGTAGCTGGAACTACAGGCGCGCGCTACCACGCCCAGCTAATTTTTTGATTTATTGTAGAGATGAGGTCTCGCTTGCCCAGGCGGGTCTCGAACCCGTGGACTCAGGCAATCCACTCACCTCAGTCTCCCAAAGGCGCGGGATTACAGGCTGAGCCACCGAGCCCGGCTCATTTTTTATATATGGACTTGGTGTGTGTGTTTTAAGTTATTTTATTAAATTTTAGTTACACAATGATTTTATTGTGTTTTATTGCTATTTCTTATTCAAGCAAAGAATAAACAGAGACAGTTTATTCTTTGCTTGAATAAGAAATAGCAATAAAACACAATAAAATCATTAACAAATCTGAGATATTTCTGAGATATTTCTGACCCAATCAAGGTAGTAGTTTCCTCTCCAAGGAGTTATGAGACTTTAACACATTTCTCCCTTGGGGGGGGGGGAAATGAAAGAAAAAAAGAAAATTCCTCTCTCTGCCCACATTCACGCTTTTCCAATTTCCTCCATTTAATCCTTCCAAGTAAAAACCAATATGGTGATCCAATTATACTGAATCAAATTCTGTTTAAATCCAGCAGTCCCATTGACCTTATTTAAATGCTGCATTTGATTTTTTATGTTAATTTAAACCTACTAAGAAGGTATTTTAAATGAGAGAGATAATTAATCCTAGCACATCATATTTCTAGTTAAATGTCATATAATTAAAGTAATTCCACTTTTTGTGCTAAAATTAGAAACCTGATGTGAAAGTTTGTTTCTCAGTTTGTGGTTTCGCTCAGCTCCTGCCTCCCGCAGATTGGCACTCGACTGCTGGGGTAGTGGTACCAATCTCCTCACTGCAAGGCGAAAATCCCAATTTTATTCCAACACAACTGTCACAACGCCCTGAAGCAAGCTAAAAACAAGGGAAAAAAATCTTTGGTATAATTTCACTTTCTGTGTGCTCTTTAATGAAAAATTTATCATTCTAAATATTGGTGTTTACTTCCGGTTAAATACTTTTTTTAACACAAAGAAAGAAAGAAACTGAGATTCAGTTGCTATTATTTCACAGGGAAATATAACAGGCCTGATGTTTTCCTGACAATTCTGTTACTTTCTTGTGTGGAAACACTATATTTATCATATACTTTACTGTATGACTGGTGATTCAGATATTGTTGAGACCTTATGGTGAACTGAGATAGATGTAAACTCTTTATGCCAGATTGTTTAAGCAGAAAAAAAACCCAAATGCACTTAATTAACATCTGATGTGTAGCTTTTGCAAACACAAATGCAATATTTGTATTTGAGCACTGGCAGTAATGACTGTGAACTATGCTATTAATGTCTGGTTTAAAGATGCTTGCGGTGGGACCACGTCTGGAATAACACAAATAAAAAACTGCATTCAGACAAAACAATAGTGAAGAGCCCATTAGGCAAATGAAACAGCAGCATTCGGAAGAAACACATGTATTTTTGCCCTTTAGATTGAAATTATTCTAAAAAACAGTTCTACGCACCATCATTTTCTATCAATTAGAGGTGAAAAGAGTCAACGTATTTTACTCCACAGAAAAGAATCTCACTTTAGGAGGTCACAAGGTGCTCTGGGATATTTTTAGAAGTTTTGTTTGTTATATTATAATCCTTTTTGGTGGCTAGTATCAAAACACGCACGAGGAGAGAGCTGAGGTGGAGTTTTAGGATATTCAGCATTTTGTATCTGAAAAGAGAACTTGAAATTTGTGGATTGCACTGCAGTTTGAATAAACAGATTCTCTTCAACAAGTTCAACACCCTTATTAAATACTTTTTTACTGAAAACCTGCTGAGAGCCAGAAACCATGCAGATTGATGGGTATAAAAACATGAAGACGGTTAAAATAAGGTAAAACTCTAGCCTAAAGATGGACTTTGCTTCAGAATAACAAGCAGAGCAAGGTCCCAGACTCGGAACACGGGTTCAAAAATATCAACAGCTATTATACCAAAAGCAATGAGTTACCATTACATATCGGTACTTTAAATTTTTGAGAACATGTGCTAAAGAGAAACCACAGTTGAAGCAGAAAGTTTGATGACTAAAGCCATAGAACACAAACATAATTGCTAAGTCCGATGCTCCTATGGTGGCAAGAATGCAGGACTCTTATCCATGTGGCTGAATCCACAGAAAAGAAAGCGAAGCGAGAACCTCATGGCACAGGGCTGGGAAGGGCTCCCCATGGGTCCACATTAAAGTTCCACCTCAACAGGACCCTGCCCCTGCTCAGCTGTCCTTCTGCAAAATGGCTGTGACTTTTCCCACTCTGTGAAGCATTGTGAACTCATTCTATCGACTTTGAACCTTTCAGACTAGCAATAATTCAGAAGAGGAGATTATAGTCATAGGTACAAATTAACCTCCTGTAAGGAAGCCGGTCTAGACCAGGGGAAACTCAGGTGACTCACCTGCTCCTGGGTTTTTCATCAGTAGAACAGTCTCCTTCCTGAGCTCATACAAACTCTATGTCCTTCATGTTTCAGTTACAGGTTGCATACTGAGTTACACATTGAGACTTTTGTCTTCCATCATCTCAGCTAGACTTACTAGCAAGCATTAGAAAATAATGAATATAGGCTCCTTAGATCAAGACTCATTCTAAAACTAGAAATTATTTTTCAAAGACGAGGTCAAATTTTTGTTGTGGAGTAAACTGGATTATTCAATGTCAAGAAAAGTGCCCAATGATGCATTTCTTATTTGCAGTAGAAAGAAGTAAACAGGCCGCTGTCAGTAACTCATTTCAATAACTAAACAGAGATCCCTGAATCCAAGATGTACCGATGATCTCCATCTCCGATTCTTAAGGCATCATATGAAACTATAGTTCAAAGAATATTCCCTGCATTTCTAAACAATTATGCATACATGTAGCCCATTCCTACAACATATCAGAAAGCAGTGTTTAAATTATCCCATAAATGTTTAGGGCTCTAAAATATATAGAGAGATAAAGTATTTATTTATAGATCTAAAAGTATCAACTATTACTGCTTTCTCCTTATTCCTATTCCCCATGAGCTGGCCAGCCACAAACTTTTAAAAGGAATTTGGCTTAAAAGATTTTGTGTGTTTGGCACTGACTGTGGGTGTTAATCATTTCTGAGCTCACTCCTTTTTCTCTTCTGTTTATAATATTCTTCAAGAACTTCAAAACAGAAACCTGCTCCCTTATAGATGCTGCTTCCTCTCGGGTACTGTGGAAATTAATTTGTCACTGGATTGGTGACTATAGTGTTCAGTTGATAGCACCAACCGTTTCTATTTAATTTTTGTAGGAAAAAATAAACATAGCAACAATGTGCTGAGGTTTTTCTGTTTGGGGGAGATGGAAAAATATATTGAGAAACACTGACAAAAGCAGAAAAAAATTAGAGAAATATAAAGTCATTAAATTTAAAAATAAAGGGGAAATCACTATTGTTAGGAACCAAATTCACTGAAAAAGTAGACAAATAATATTTCTACCCCAAGGAGGTATTATAAATTGTACTTCAATAGATATTACTTTAAAAATGAAAGCAATTTACTCCTTTTAGATACAATTTTTAAGGAAGGCTATGTGCAATTAAGGCAACCTAAGATTTCAGTGAAGAGTCTTAAAAACTCCACTAACTGGTTTGTGAAACATTAGAGACTAATTGTTTATTCATGTTCCTTATTCACTGTTCCTCTTTGAAATATTTTACTTTTCTGCTATTAGCACCTGTTTTTAGCCTATTAATGAGGGATAAAAAATGAACTGCCTAAACTTGGCAGCTCGTAATGTTCATGTTTGTGCCACAAACTAAGGTTTCTCTCCTTTGTCAGCAGATACCAGTGACAAAAGACAGGTAGGGGAAAGTTGTGCTACTTTACCCTTCTTATCATGAATCTTCCATCAAATCTAATCTGAATGAAGGCACTGAAACCTCACTTTTATAAAATTTACCATTAAAACACCTTTCTAATAACTCTCCAGGAAAGATGATGGAAAGAATCACAAGAGCAATTTAGAGATATTATGAAAAGAAGTTGGAAGCTGCCGGGCTCAGTGACTCATGCCTGTAATCCCAGCACTTTGGGAGGCCAAGTTGGGAGAATCCTTTGAGCCCAGGAGTTTGAGACCAGTCTGGGAAACATAGCAAGGCCTTATCTCTACAAAAAAAGTTTTTTTTTTTGTTTTGTTAGTTTTTTTTTTGAGTTGGAGTCTCACTCTGTCGCCCAGACTGGAGTGCAGTGGCCGCTCCCGGCCACCTCAGCTTCGACCTGCTGGGCTCCTGCGATCCTTCCGCCTCAGCCTTCCAAGTAGCTGGAACTACAGGCGCGCGCTACCACACCCAGCTAATTTTTTTTTTTTGATTTATTGTAGAGATGAGGTCTCGCCAAGTTGCCCAGGCGGGTCTCGAACCCGCGGACTCAGGCAATCCACTCACCTCAGCCTCCTAAAGGCGCGGGATTACAGGCTGAGCTAATGAGCCCAGCTACAAAAAAAGTTTTAAAAAATTAGCCAGGTTTCATGGCACACACCTGTAGTCCCAGCTATTTGTGCTCCTACCCTCCAGCCAGGTGACAGAGACCCCCGAACTCAGAAAAAAGAAAGAAAAAAAGAAAAAAGTTGGAAGCTTTAAGAATTTAAAATTTTTTATAAATATGTGATATAAATAAAATAAGTGCATATATATTTGATAATATTGAGATCACACTATTAATACTACTTTGTATCTTTTGGCCTTGACACTGGCTAGTCCGTCTGCCTAAAACTCTTCTGGACACTTCCACATGGCTAATAGCCTCATTCCTTCAAGCTCTTGCTTCAATAATACCCTCACAGTGAAGCCTAATTGGGCTTATTCCACTTAAAAGCATAATTCAGCCCCATTCTAGAGTTCTTAATGCCCTTGTCCTGGTCAACATTACTTTTGGCTATAGCTCTTATTATTTTCTAACATATGATTCATTTATTTATTGTTTGCTTGTTATGTATTGTCTGTCGCCTCACCTCTCTCCCAACTACAATATAAGTTCTTTGAGGGCATATAAGTTCTATTCTGTCCGTGGGACACAGTAGGTACTTAATAAATATTTGTTGCATTCATTAATTAACTATAAATTCTCTCTACATTAGATTGTATTGTCCATACCTCTAAAAATTCTTCTCAAACATCATGCTTGGGTATGCCATAGTCTATGTAATCACTCCCAAAGAGTAAACAGCCCCATTGTTTCCAGCATTTGTTTTTATTATAAATAATGCTTTGATAACACATTTGTACATAAATTCATGTGCCTTTTATTATTCCCTTAGAATGCATCACTAGAACTAGAATTCCTGAAAAGTAGTTATATACCATTTTAGAACTTTTAGTACATATTACAAACTCACTTCCAAAAAGTTTATACCCATTCACACTACCATTAGCAGCATGGGTGTCACTAACTACATCCTCACCAGTATTAAATATTACCTAAAATATCATCTTAAAACATCTGTTGTGCCAATTTTGGCATCTCAAAGTTTTAACTCGGGATTTGCAGATTTTTATGAAATTCTTTATGTAAATTACAGATCTCCATGTGGAGTAAAAAGAGAGACAAAGATCAGAAATGCCAATGGATTGGCCATTTCAAATCAAACAATACAAAACAGGTGATGATGGAGTAGAAACACCCATTTTCCTAACCACAGGCAATTGACAGATGAGATTGGGAAGCAATGTTCACTTTGGCTTAAACAATTACATATTGAGTTTGTTCTTAGGAGACTAAACATGATTAGTGATGATATTAGTATTTGGTCCAGATGTGTCCTTTATATCAGGTTGAAGTTATTCTCCAAAATTGACCCATTAGTCTGACAGCATTGCAAAAATGAGAATTAAGTGACTCAAGTGTATGCTCAACCTGATGTTAAAACCAGTTCTTTTATTCTCTCACACCAGTATACTTGTGTTTCTAATTCTCATCCACCTGACTGCAATACTAGTCCCCTTGGCACTAAACTGACTTCATTTGTGGTATAATCCCTTCAGTCTTTAGGGAGGCTCAAATTAGAAACCAGGAGATAGATTTTCTGAAAATTTAGTCACAAAATTTACACTTCTCCATTTGTGAGACAAATCATGGGAAAATATGTGAGGTTCAAATTGGCAGAGAGCAATCAGTCTCTTCCTTTTTTCTATGGCAAAATACTGAATGAAAAACACTCATAATAACATTTTTGTAAATTTCCTCTTTATAGGGAAGAACAAAACAGTCCTTTAGTACTGGGCTGGGCACTTAACAGACATCATTTCGATTTCACAATATTAAAAAGGAGGTAATATTATGCCTATTTTTTTTAAGAAAGTAGGATTTATTAGGAAGACAGAAAAGCTCCCACACAGAAGGGGACCTGAAAAAGGTTGCCCAAACTATACCTATTTTATAGATGTGGGAATTGAAGCTTATGGAGACTAAGGGACTCTCCAAGGTCGAGCCAGCAAACAACAAGGCCAGGATTTGAGCACAGCCTCAAAAACCTGTGCTTTTGTATTGCACTACTCGACTTGATTACAACTGTTATTCATTTAAGATCGGAATTCTGCAGCAGGGGTTAGTAACCAAAGATGAATGAGTAAATAACCCTGAAGGGCTTTGGCAGAGCTGTGCCTTGAGGAATGTTCTTACACTTACCCTCCTCTTGCTCCTTGGGTATCTAATAAAACATATCTTCAGGCTCCAGAATGTGCTTAACTTGTGACATCTACAGAAGATCCTCAAGAATGAAAGAATTAAGAGTCAAATAACTGACACTGGGATGGTGGAGGACAGGTACAGGGATTCCTAAGGTAATCCCTCAGGGGTGGGATGGGGAGTAAAGGTGGAGAGGCAGAGAGAGGCAAAAGTTGGTGAGGTCCAGAGGAAGGAAGAATTTCTTGCCCTGGTATTTGTTCTCTCTGTTCTAGAAGTCCACTGTCTAGAAATTTAGAAAAGCTTTTCTCTGGGATATCTCTAGAATGGAATTCCCCTGTGAGCACCTACTTGGCTACACTGGATGTTCAAGTACTGAAGGATCTTTCTACCAGCTAGAAGTAACCTCTCCCTAGGACCCCTCCACCAGGTAGCTCTCTCCACTCACTCCCTGAGTCCTCCCCCACCCACCTGTGTCTCCATCACACTCCAGAACACAACCCCACACCTAGCACAGATGAGGGCCTCCAGGACCCTGCCCCCATTTCAGGAGCCGCATGCATTCTCATCACCAGTGGCCATATTACAGGACTTGTCGTAGATCTTGAATATCACTCCTGGGGGCCCTCATCAATATATGACCAGAGCTTCTGGGCTCATGGGTTCGTTTCTGAGGACCTGGGTGAGAATGAGAGCAGAGAGGAGACCCGGACCTGATTCAGGCAGGAACCACTGCTTTAACTCTCCTTGCCTTATGAAGGTATGGCCCGAGGAAGAGACCTCGGGATGCTATGTTTAACAAAGGAAACAGAGCAGAGTGAAATCCTGTTAAGACACATCTTCAGCAGGGACAGCTCCCAGGTCAGGCTCCAGAGCACAGAAATCCCTCTTTATGCACCCGCCCAACTGCTTCCTCCTCTGGGCGAGACTTTGTTTCTCAGGCAGGTCAGCGTCACCAGAGAGAAACACACTGCACTCAGGCACGTGCATGACCAGGCTACCCACAAGGTCTGTGGCAGCGGGAAATTGTCATGAAACTAAATCAAAATCAGGCTGAATAAAGGAAAACACAGTACCGTTCTTTGTTGCAATATAATATACTTAACATAAAATTCATCATTTTAGTCATTTCTAAGTGTACAGCCCAGTGGCATGAAGTTGCACATTGTCGAGCACCATCACTGCTAAAGCACATAATCTATGCACATTGTAAACATCAAAGTTTGAGCATAATTCATGTCTATTGAAGTTAGTCTTATAATAATATTTGCCTTTATACAAGGAGGTTTGAATTGCTAAACCACTACAAATCTAACTTCACAAGGAAAATTTATCACTAAAAGAAATTGTTGCCTTCAATTTTTGAACAATTTTTAACAGCCTGACTTGTATATACTCTTAGAGGATATAAAAAGTTTAGAAGGCAAGGGCCAGTCACTGTAGTATCTAATAGGGTAGCCACTAGCTAGATGTGCCATTAAAATTTAATTTTAATTGGTTAAGATTAAATAAAATGAACAACTAAGGTTTTCAGTTGCACCAGTCACATCTCAAGTGCTCAATAACCACATGAGACCAGTGGTCTCCCTACTTCACAGCACAGATAAAGATAGCATCCATCATCACAGAAAGTTCTACCGGACAGCTCTGGGCAAGCATTCCGTAAGAAAGTCTAATAGTTAAGCATAATCGGAGGCTACTCTAAAATGATGGGACATTTTCACCCTCCTCTGCCATTCTTTGTGACTGGATTCTCTGGACCTGACTTTATCTTCTCAAGGCAAAAATATAGAATTGCTTTCCTGTCTTTTCTAGATTACTGCTTCACAGAACCTCTGCTTGTAGCTATGTCATGGGGACTAATCACAGTCCCCTATAAGCAAGGATAAAGCTACTACATATTTTCTGTCTGATATACAATTCCATGAGCACCCAATATGTGGGTGTTCAGGGAATTTTGGTGCTGGCTTGAAAGAGAAGGAGTGGGGACCTTCTTTATCTGGAGATACATCACGGAAAATGATCTCAGATGGGGTCTCTGACTCCTATACAAATAGACCTCTCCCACTGCAACTTCAGAGTTTGTTATTTGTCTGTTTCTATTGTAAGCTGGCATGTCCATGGAAAGAGTGAAATGTGAAAGATACCAAAAAAAAATTTTTTTTTGTACCACTGGGGCCTAAAAAGTCTTGAGAAATGTTCTTTCTCTGAGTTGGGTAGAGACTCCAGCATTAGAAGCCCTTGATGTTGAAGAAACCATGAAGCCAAGAAAATCTACTCAATTTATCTCAGTCCTAAGTGATTTCTGCTTGGTTAGGATACTTTAAGATATAGGCATACCTTGGAGATAGTGTGGACTTGGTTCCAGATATGGTCTGGAATATGGTCTGCAATAGAGTGAGTCACACAAGGTTTTTGGTTTCCCAGTGCATATAAAAGTTATGCTTACACTATACTATAGTCTATTAAGTGTGTAATAAAATTATAGATTTTTTAAAATATTGTATATTTTAAATATATATATTCAAAGCACAATAAATGCATACACCTTAATTTTAAAAATAGTTCATTGCTAAAAAAATGCCAGTGATCATTTGAACCTTCAGGGAGTCACTATCTTTGTCACTATGTTTTACATAACACTGTTAATGGTGGCTGACTCCTTGGGGTGGCGGTTTCTGAAAATTGGGGTGGCTCTGACAATTTCATAAAATAAAACTATGAAGTTTGCCACATCAACTTACTCTTCCTTTCATGGAAAATTTCTCTATAGCATGCAGTGCTGTTTGACAGCATTTTACCCACAGTAGAACTTTCAAAATTGGAGTCAATCCCCTCAAATCTTGCCCCTGCTATAAAATAAGCTTTAAATCTTTTGATGTCATTTCAACAATGCTCACAGCATCTTCACCAGGAATAGATTTCACCTCCAGAAACTACTTTCTTTACTCATCCATAAGAAGCAGCTCTTCATTTGTTCAAGTTTTTCATGAACTTGCAGCAATTCAGTCCCATCTTCAAGCTCCACTTCTAATTCCAGTTCTCTCAATATTTCCACCACATCTTCAGTGACTTCCTCTATTGAAGTCTTGAACCCCTCAAAGTCATCCCAAGAAGGTTGGGATCAACTTCTTCCAAACTCCTGTTGATATTTTGACCTCCTCCCGTGAATTATGAATGTTCTTAATGTCATCTAGAATCCTTTCTCCAAGATTTCCAATTTACTTTTTCCAGATCTATCAGAGGAATCACTATCTATGGCAGGTATAGCTTTACAAAATGCATTTCTTAAATAATAAGATGTGAAAGTCAAAATCACTCCTTGGCCTGTGGGCTGCAAAATAAATGTTGTGTTAGCAGGAATGAAAACACCATTAATCTCCTTGTGCGTCTCCATCACAGCTTTTGGGCGATGAGGTGAACTGTCGATGAGCAGTAATACTTTGAAACAAATATTTTTTTCTGAGTAGTAGGTCTAGCAGCGGGCTTAAAATAGTAAGTCATGCTATAAACAGATGTGCTGTCATCCAGGCTTTGTTATTCCATTTATAGAGCACAGGCAGAGTAGATTTAGAGTATAATTCTTAAGAGTCCTGGGACTTTCAGAATGGTAAATAAGCACTGGCTTTAACTTAAGGTCACCAGCTGCATTAGCCCCTCACAAGAGAGTCAGCCTGTTCTTTGAAGCTTTGTAGCCAGACATTGACTTCTCTCTAGCTATGAAAGTCCTAGATGGCATCGTCTTCTAATAGAAGGCTGTTTTGCCTACAGTGAAAATCCGTTGTTTAGTGTAGCTGAAGAATTTTCTTAGCTAGATCTTCTGAAGAACTTGCTGCATTTTTATGTTATGGAGATGGCTGCTTTCCTTAAACCTCATAAACCAACCTCTGCTAGCTTCCAGCCTGTGTTCTGCAGCGTCCTCACCTCTTTCAGCCTTCAAAGAACTGAAGAGAGTTAGTGCTTTGCTCTGGATTAGGCTTTGGCTTAAGAGAATGTTGTGGCTGGTTTGATCTTCTATCCAATCCACTCTATATCAGCAGTAAGGCGGTTTCGCTTTTTTATCATTCCTGTCCTCACTGGAGTAGCACTTTTACTTTCTTTCAAGACCATTTCCTTTGCATTCACAACTTGGCTGTTTGACACAAGAGGCCTAACTATTGGCCTGTCTCGTCTTTTGACATGCCTTCCTCACTAACCTTAATCATTTTAAGTGAAAGATACACAACTCTTCCTCTCACCTGAACTCTTAAAGGCTATGATAGGCTTGATTTCTATGTTGTTGTGTCTCAGGGAATAGGGAGGCCCAAGGAAAGGAAGAAAGATGAGGGACTGGCCAGTTGATGGAGCAGCCGGAACACCCATACAATATTCATTGATCAAGTTCACCAACTTAAATGGGCACTGTTCACAGCACCCAAAACAATGACGATAGTAACATCAAAGATCACTGATCACATATCACATAACAGATATAATAAGAACATTTGCAACACTGCAAGGGTTACCAAAATGTGACACAGAGACACAAAGTAATAAGCACATGCTGTTGGAAACATGGGGCCCACAGTCCTGCTTGATGCAGGGTTGCCACAAACCCTCAATATGTAAAAAAAAAAAAAAAAAGGAAAAAAAGAAAACAAACAAACAAACAAATATATATATATATATATTCAAAGCGCAATAAAACAAGGTATGCTGTATGCCAGTACTAAAGGGACACAGCTTCTGCAGGGGGGACAGATGTCAGAGACATGGTCAACTAAGAAACTGCAAAACAACGTTTAGGCAGTTAGCTAAATTCTCCCTTCAGATCTAGAAGGGCAGTAGGAAAAGGCAAGAGAAATGGAAGAACACTTAGAAAAGATCTGAACAACAGGACATTTTACAACTCTCCAAATTGTTCTGGTCCCATGGATTGACTCCACCTATGATTTAGACCCATGCTTTGACTGCTACAGTTGCCTAAAGGAAACTGCGATGCCTAAAAGGCTCTCCTACTAAAGACCATACCATTCTGGTCCTGTCCAGCTCTTTGTCTATCCAAGCCAGCACCCATTTGGAGCGCCAGCATTTGGAGCTACAGTTCTGGAGTACTGCATACATTTAAAACAGTCAGAACTCTGTGGAGGAGGATTCCTGAGGCCTGCTTCCTCAAGGGCAATACATTGGCAGATATTTGCAGGAGCAACCTCCAGCTGCCTGTTTTGAAGGCAGGGGTGCATTTAGGTTTAGCAGAAGCAACATACATGTTTAAGGCCAGAAGTTATAGGATTGACTACCAAGTCAGATCCTTAATAGCTATTTGGGGTCTTGAACAATTTACTTGACATCTCTATCCATAAAATGGAAAAGAAAAAAAAAAGCTTCCTCTAAGTCACCAACTCCTTATCTAGAAATTAGTCAGTCAAAAGAAGAAGAAGAAGAAGGAGGAGGAGGAGGAGGAGGAGGAGGAGAAAGAAGAAGCATTTATCCTGTCATTCCTATATGAACAGGATTTCAGGGTACCCAGACAACTTAAACTGATGAGAGAAAAAAAATTAATAGGAAAAAAAACCCAACTAATAAATGTGGAAGTAACGATAGAATTAGAAAAATCACCATTTTGCAGTTCCTAAAAGTATGATTGTTTTAGGCAAGGCTTACAAATGGATGAAACCTCATTAAAAGACAATTAAGCCAGGCGTGTTGGCTCACATCTGTAATCCCAGCATTTTGAGAGGCTGTGGGGAGAGGATTGCTCGAGCCCAGGAGTTCAAGATGAGCCTGGGCAACATAGTAAAACTTTGTCTCTACAAAAAATCAAAAAAATTAGCCAAATGTGGTGGCACACACCCGTGGTGGCACACATGCGTGCTTACAGTCCTAGCTACTAGGGAGGCTGTGGTGGAAAGATCATCGAGGCTACGGTGAGCCGTGATCACGCCACTGCACTCCAGCCTGGGTGACAGAGTGAGACTTCGACTGGAAAAAAAAAAAGTCAACTAGGAACTTTAAAATGTCAGACAAGAATAATTGATGTTTGCATCACCAGAAGTGAGATGCCTAGACACTGCAGCCTCCCGAAGCGAGAAAGAATGAGGCATACAGTCTACGTCTGAAGAATTCTTGCCTCCCCCTCCCAAAAAAAGCACTTCAAACCCATCAAGCCTCTAGTGCTAACTTAGAGTTTAAAGGAAACGTGAGGGCTAAAGATACAACTTCAATGACACCACAAGAAAGCAAACAGATCTAGAATGTGGGAATCCTATGAGACAACTGACCTGGCTTCTACAACAAGTAAATGGCAAGAAAGAGTTGTAGGGGGGAGGGCAGGAAGACTAATCCAGGTCAAAAGAGACTTAGAGATACAACAATCAATGTGATATATGAACCATGTTAGATCTAGATTCAAACAAGTCCCTATGGAGAGACGTTTGCCTGGATTACACACTAGGTGTTAGATGTTGGGTTTGATGATGGCATTTTGGTTACAGAAGAAAATATCCATATTGCTTAGAGATGTGTATCAACTATGTAGGGGTGAAATAACAGGATCTTTGGAGTTTGCTTTAAAATGATTTAGTAAAATCAAGGAAAAAAGAGGGAGAATCATGACAGGAGAGAAAATAACAAGAAGTAAAGAAAAGAGAAAAAAGAAACTACCCCCATAGACTGCATAGAGAAATTAGATAAAGAAAAACATCTAGACCAATGCCTGGTACAGAGGAATTACTCAGTAAATACTAGCTACCTTTCTCTTTTGTAAGACTATGCCACTGTTTCGAATTCTGAATCTGAAAGTTCTGAATACCTTCCTAAATTGGCATGTTTCTACTTTCTAGCAATCCCCCTAGATTTTAACAACACTCCTCTTCCATTATCTCTGCCACATAAAATCATGGTGGAAGGAGTCAAACTTGATTTGTATTCTCTAATGAAGCAAGGAAACATCACTACTATGAAGAGTAAACCAGGGCCAAATTGATATTTAGTAATAGAGACAACTTCATGCTCAAGGAAATAACATTTGTGTTTGTAATGATTACAACCTGAAGGCCTATGGCAGGTAGGGATTGGTAATTTTGCTGAAAAACAAATTTAGTATTTCAAAGAAATGTCTCATTATTTAGTCACAAGATTACTTACCACCAAGCTATTATATTTGTGATATAATTGTATATTCAAAAGAGCTATTTTTAACTTTATTATTTTATTTTCTCAACCTACATAAAAATTATTCCTGTAATTTCTAATGTTCACATCAAGCAAATTAAATAGACCCCTTAAAGAAGATAAAAATTCTTGGCCAGGCACAGTGGTCACGCATGTAATCTCATCACTTTAGGAGGATGAGGAAGGAGGATAACTTGAGACCAGGAGTTTGAAAAAAGCCTGGGAAACATAGTGAGACTTCGTCTGTACAAAAAAAAAAAAAAATCTGGAATGGTGGCATGCACTACAATTGTAGTCCCAGTTCCTCAGGAGCCTGAGGTGGAAGGATCACCTGAGCCCAAAAGGTTGAGGCTATGGTGAGCCATGCTTGTGCCACCACACTCCAGTCTGAGCGACAAAGTGAGACTCTGACTGACTAAATAAATAAATAAGCAAATAAATAAATATTAAAATTCTGAATACTTCTAATTCAGTCCTATGGGAAACTGAGTTTCATCAGTTTTCAGGTAAGTGGCATTATTATTTAAAGCAACAGCTCAGTGCACCTGTGCTGTAAAGCCCTACTCACTGTGCAACCCTCTACAGTGGAGTCAAACATTTCCAAGGCAGGGACCTGCAGCATTATCAATGGGTCCTGAAAGACCAGAACTCCTGAACTCATTGCTTCATACTTGGGGTCTTCCTCCACTGCAATTCATTTCTTCCTCTCCAGTGTTCACTATTTTATAGTTTCTCTTTGTTTTTATTGATATCATCACATCACATCTAATCTACTTGTATTAAATAGTTAATTGTATGCTTTTGTTTCTCTTTCTAGGTTTCATACTTCTGGAAGGCAGTGCCTTGTAGTTACTTGATAACCGTTTATTAAACCGAACTAACTGACTTTAGTTCCTAAGCATTCTGCAGATGCTGGACACTACAAACCTGGACTATCACTGTCCATTACAAGTTTACAAATGAGAGTAAGGAGTCACTATGCTAACAAAATGAAAACGGAGCAGCACCAGGAAAAGCATATTGTCTCCCCAGTGACAAACCTTGAGATGCATCTTTTACCATTGTGTTAACTTTTTTTTTTTTTTAAGTTGGAGTCTCACTCTGTCACCCAGACTGGAGTGCAGCGGCCGCTCCCGGCCACTGCAGCCTTGACCCGCTGGGCTCCGGCGATCCTTCTGCCTCAGCCTTCCAAGTAGCTGGAACTACAGGCGCGCGCTACCACGCCCGGCTTGTTTTTTGATTTATTGTAGAGATGAGGTCTTGCTTTCCCAGGCGGGTCTCGAACCTCAGCCTCCCAAAGGCGCGGGATTACAGGCTGAGCCACCGAGCCCGGCTTCAAAATTTTAAAGACTGTACATATTCACTAAAGAAGTCTGGTATAACTCAGAGAGCTCAAATCTGTTCCACTCAGTTATTAAGCGCCATTAAAACTTTGGATCATATGCTTATTAAAATTTGTATTACATATAATAAAAATAGTTCTGTATTACACACACCATAAAAATCTTTTTTTGAGAAATTTTCAAACATAAATAAAAGTAGAAAAAATGAATAAAGATCTAAATTCCAAATAATTTTAACTTGCTTTAAAAAATAGCAATGAATAATAAAAATTTCTAATATAATTAAATATTTTTATTTAATAGTTGTACTGTTGAGACAGCAAGTAATCTAATAATTGTGTACAATTTTAATGAGAATGTATAAGTCAAAATATTTAAAAAGACCCTTTTCTTGATGTGCTGTTTTGGGAATTATTTCTCACAGAAAGGATTTATCTACACAGAAATAACAACAGTATCTTCTCTTTTTTACCACAAAGAATTGCATCACAGACACGTGTAATTTACATGAATTCAAGTAGTTCATATTTAAAATACTATAAAATTACTTATACAGTGTAAATAAAAATTACTTAATACAATGTAATTACTTAATATAATGTAAAACCAATGTAAATAGTTGTTATACTGTATTTTTAAAATGTGTATTGTTTTTCATTTTGGAATTGTTATTTTTATTGTTTTTTTTCCTATTTCGATCTATGATTGGCTGCTCACCTATTTTCAGGCCTCAGTTGACAACTAAAACTCCTAAAAGCAAAGTCACAGATAAGGGAGGCTACTGTAGCCCTTTTGGTCCATTAGTTTCCCCCCATGTGTTTACTTTCCCACAGTTAATGCTAACTCCATAAACCAAAATTCTTTTATTTTGCTTTGTCACTTCTCTACAAATTTATTGTAGTTTGTTTAAATGCAACAACTCTAAATTCTATTCACCCCTTTGAATTACTCATCAAAGTTCTCCCATGTGGATGCCTGAAGCATTCCTTAATAAATTTGTTTTTCTCTTGTTAAGCTATCTTTTGTCAGTCTAATTTGCAGGTCCCCAACCAATGAACTTAAGATAGGTAGAGAAAATAATGTTTTTTTCTTGCCTACAGTGATACAAAAATAATTTTCAAGCAATTACATTCTCAAGAATTGTTTACTATGCACAATACTTGAACCACATGGTAATAGATATCATTATAGACCATACTCAATTAAAATATCAGAATAGAATTTTCCTTTTCTAACAAGAGAAAATTGCTTTTACTAACATTGTAATGATTTTGTAGAAAGAGTTACACGAATAAAAACTTGTTGGTGATTTGGGAAGTAAAAATACTGTATTTTTTGAGTTATTAAAGAAGCTTGAAACCAAATGAGATTATATTGCTAGGGGAAAAAAAAATTCCAGTGTAAGAGCTATAAGAGCTATTCTTACTCATTATTTCACAGGCACCAATATTTGATTTAGTAGATTTCTTTCTGGAGGAATACCTGATCACATACTATTCTCCACTCTCCATGGTGGCCAGGACTTAAAAATCTGTGGTGCTGTACAGGTGTCAGATTTGTTTTCTCTTGTAGCTCTGTGTTATCTACCTGGACAACTGCATGCAATTAATGTTCTTTCTTCTTTTCTTATTCCACCCTGTACCCTTTGACCTACTGAAGAACAGTTAAATATAGTTTACCATAATATTATTTCAAATATTGTTATAATGAACATTAGATATAGACCCTGCACATATCTTTTTTGAGCACAAATATGAGAGTTTCTCTAAGAAAGAAACCTAGAGATGGACTTCCAACATACAAGGCAAGCCTAGAATCCAGACATGGGTTTCAGTAGAGAGTGAGGCTCAAAACACACTACCCCAAATTTCGGCACTTTGGTATATTGATTATTTTAAGCTGAATAAATTGAGAAATACCAAGTGTAGGAAAGTATCTCACACCTTCCCCTGAAGTAGGTCATAAGACCTCAAGTAAAACCTCCATACCCCCGGAGGAAAGGAGCACCCTTATCGCGAAAGGCGAAGGGACAATAACAGCAATCAGAATGAACAGGCTTTGCTAAAATTCCCAATTCCCCCAGTTTACTATTCTTAAACCAAATTTTGTCTTATTACATTTTCCCATGTTCTTTCACTCTTCATCAAATCTAGTGTAAAACATTCCGATTTAACCATTTTGGAGATCTTCATTTCCTTATGAAATCTCCCATGTCATGTAAAACTTATATTAAATAATTTTGTTTCTTTCCTATTGTTGCTGCCTTTGCTTACAGCGTTTCAGCCATGAGCCTAGAAGGGTAGAAAGAAAACATACATTTTTTTTCTTCCTCTACAGTTGTTGGTGACGAGGATTGGATAGTACTGGCTGGGACATTCAGATAATTCTGGAGGCTGCTGCTGAGAGATCCTGGAACCTGACTAAGCCAACAGATAAGAATTCCTACTGAGTCAGTTTTCCAAATCTCTGCCTGTGGTGGCCAGCTGAGAGAGGAAGGAGAGGAACGTAAGGAAGGTAAGTTGTTTGCTGTCCATTCCTTTCCATATTCAGATTGGCAGGGGAAAATTTTTAAGAATTATTCCTTTGAATAATTCCTTTGAATTAGTTCCGAGTACTCGTTGGCTATTGATGGATTCTTTTGCTCTCAGTGACGGCCATTGCTTTTCCATTTGTCTCATTGTGTGTCCTGAGAACCTGGCATGACTTTCCACCTTTCACGACACATAGGTTGTCAGACCTCCATCTGCAGGTGGCTGACCATCAGGTGGGGAACCTGTGATATGTAAATGGCTGGGAAGAAATATGGGCTGCACCCCATTTTCAGCTGATATTCTACTGACTCTTGCTGGCTCTTAGGAGGTGTTGTCTTTCTTTCTTTTGGCTATCTTTGGGAATGCTTCTGGGAGACCTGCTTCTTTTCACCCTCTCTGGGATGACTCTTGTGTCCACAGTTAGTTTATAAAAGGGCTTATTGTTTTTGGTTTTGGGTAACGTAGAATAGGTATATCTTTGGTTTATTTCTTTATTTATTTAAAAAAGGTTTAATAATGCCAGGAAAATGTACTGTTTGTCCTATCTGAAACATGATAATAATATTTGAAATAATTATGCTTTCCAAAATGCTCTGTGATCAGAAGTTGGCTTAATTAGAGGCTGATATTCAGAACCTGATAGGAAATATTAAGGCTTTCTCTCCTGAGCTAAAATGGAGCTATGTACTCAGAGATGAACAACATCAGGAAGTCTCTGTGTAGTAATTTATTAAAACATTACAAAGGCACACAACTCTACATCTAGAATATAGGAATCTTTGGATTTCCATCTTGAAAATCTTTTCTCTGATAAAAAGTAGCAATTCAAGATAATGCAATTAGATAGGTGGGACAGCCCCTTGAGGTTACTTATTCAGGCTGCAGCTTAGTTCTTTGAGGAATTAAAAACAACCATTCTTGCCTCACAAATTGAGTCTGTAGAAACAGAAATTGTAACTCTAAGAGCAATTCAAAACCCACTTATCCTTCTTACCAATGCCCAAATCTCTCCTGTTATATCAAGATGCTTGCAGACACTGTAAATGGTCAAGACGTTGGACTTAGAAAAATAAACTTACCCTAGACCTTTGAAAATAGGCAAATATGCCCCCAAATGCCTTCTTAGATAAAACTTACATCCTTTCTTTGTGCCTTTCAGACATAAATTTTCTACCCTCTCCTCTCTAGGAGCCAAGAATCATCTCTTTAAAACACAAGCTTCCTGGGAAATAACCCTTTTCTCAGAACCCAAAGAAAAAATTAGGAGCCTTTATGAAAACAGACTGCTTCCCAGTGTCCATTGCCCAAAATTTAGTCCACAGCTTCCATGAAATTACTTATCAAGGTCAAATGACACCCTTAAAATCCTCCTCCACAAATATAGCTTAACAGATAACTATAACTTGTTCCATTAAGAAATACAATTTGAATAAACATATAAAGTGGAGATAAACCAGTGAGTTTTTACTACTACGTAGTACAAACTTGTGGCTAAAGTTTTAGAATAAAACTACAAGATCTCTGTTTGCATCTGTCTGTATGGTTATGTATATTTAGGTTTACATTTATGTATATACGTAATTAAATATGTGATATTTTTCTACTTTGAAACTATTACCAAATTAGAGATATTACTAAATTAATTATAAAATCCTGTAAAGGTCTATTCAATTTGGTTTAGAGATAAATGAACACTTACATAAAAATATCTTAAAACCCCTAGAAATATAGAAACTAGCCCAAATACTTTTCACATTCACATAACTTGACAAATTGGAGATAAATAATATTAGTTTAATATGGCTGGTTTAATAAAAATAGCTATGTTTTCTGAATTATGAGGATTACATATACTATGGATATACATTTTTATTCCACTGGATTTAGTTGTCAAATAAGATTAAAAACGGTTAACAGGACAATAACTTAAAATGATGACTTGCCTTGTTTGGTGTTATAATAAGTCTGCTTGAAAACAGTTTCCAAATCTTTTTTTGGAATCTGCAGCCTTAGAATTATGATAAATTAAATAATAGATATTTGTTCAAAATTTTCAAATAATAAAATACCGATACATTCGTTGCCAAACATAAGTTAAGTCTATGTATTTTTTTGCATCTTGTTTTTATGTAGCATAGAGACATTAAACATATTTGGGTATGTGAATATACATGAGAAATTATACTATGAAGAAACGGCATATGCTTACACAAAACATGAGATAGTATATTCGTAAGTGTGCTAGTCACATACAGAATACTGGTATGTGACAGGCAGCTCACAGTTGTCTAATTCCTAGTTTTCTCTGAAAAAGAAAGGTCACTAATGCTTAAAAACGATAATGAATTTTTTTAATAAAACTATTATAAATAATAAGAATAAAAGATCTCTGTATGCAAGGAAAGTAAGATATGTTTTTGATAAGACAAGAAATGAGGAAAAAAGGATCTATTTTAGTTAAAAGGGAAAGAAAGAGTAATTTTGTCCTAAAATTGAATGGTTGTTCCAGAATGAGAAAGAAGAAAAGAGTAGAACCAAAAATAAATGGACATTAAAAAAAAAACTGTAGAAGAATTGTGGAAAAAGAATATGATGTGGGGTCAGCTGCTAAGATTGAGTGAATTTCTTTACATGTTTAAAAAATGAGCCTTAGCTGGGCTCGGTGGCTCAGCCTGTAATCCCGCTCTTTGAGAGGCCAAGGTGAGTGAATTGCCTGAGTCCGCGGGTCCGAGACTCGCCTGGGCAAATTGGCGAGACCTCATCTCTACAATAAATCAAAAAAAACTAGCCGGGCGTGGTAGCGCGCGCCTGTAGTTCCAGCTACTTGGAAGGCTGAGGTGGAAGGATCGCCGGAGCCCAGCAGGTCGAGGCTGCGGTGGCCGGGAGCGGCCACTGCACTCCAGTCTGGGTGACGGAGCGAGACTCCAATTCAACAAAAACAAAAATAAACAAACAAAACCAAAAATAAACAAACAAAACAACAACAAAATGAGCCTTAACATTAAAAGTTAACATTCTGATGCAAAACTAGAATGACACATTTATCTAGAATTATTGGTCTACTCTTACTAAAACATATGAAGTTTCTTTTTATCTTTTAGGTAATCTGCCTAGGAAATAAAGATTTTGTCTTTTCAAAATAATTTTCTGTACTTCATGTTGTATTTATCAGGTCTTTGATTAATAAAGAAAACTAAGTTTTCTCAATGCTAGAAGAGCTAAATTTTTTTCACAATTATGTAATGTACAGTATTTGCCCTTGAAATATTTGACACTTTAGTTAAATAAATACATATTGTTTCATAATATCAGTGATCCTACTTAATTAAATGTTAAAAATTTTTAATATTTGTGAAAAATTTTCCCAAATCAGATTCTACATAAAGTATTTTTGACCTTAAACTAACTTGGAGATTTCTCAGAGGGTCCCTGAAAAATATCGAAAACTTTGTTCTCTCACCTTGTAAAATTAATTAAATTAATTAGATTTACTTGACATATTAAATTACATGGCAAACATTGTTGGCAAGCTCATGGCCACCAGAGCTTCAATCTGCTGGACTCAGACAATCCTTCTGCCTCAGCCTTCCAAGTAGCTGGAGCCACAAGGGCTTGCCACCACACCCAGGTCATTTTTTAATTTATTGTAGAAACAAGGTCTTGCCAACTTGCCCCGGCTAGTCTTGAACCCCTGGGTGCAGGCAATTATCTTGACTCTGCCTCTCAAAGTGGTATGATTACAGGCTAGGGAATCACTGTTAAATAAAAAGTTCTGTTTAGCTTTCTTTAACTTGTATCTGTATGGGTATATGCTATTAAAATAAATGTTTCAGAATGTAAGTGGAATTTCTAGAAACTCATCAATATCTTTATGTCCATAGTTCCAGTTATCTTAAAATGTTATATAACACATCATAATATACTCTTATCAGATCTTTAATCATGGCCAATTCAATCTTTTGTCATTCATAGATAGTTATTAAGCAAACTCAAAAAAGGAGCCTATGTGGTTAATTATAATTCTTAGTGCAGTTATGTAAATAATCAGGCTAAGATCAATAAGATAGACTTATTCTGCAAGCAAAGTAGTCTTATATTGATTATGTTTTATAGAAATGTGTGTGACCATAGAGAATAAAATTATATTTCAATGAAAAACTATAGGGCGTTATGTAGGTTATTAGAATCTATTCCTATTCAATGTCTTTGAAGTACTGTTTTTTGTTTGCTTATTTTTTGAGTAGGAGTCTCACTCTTGTCACTCAGGTTGGAGTGCAGTAGTTTGTTCATACCATCACCACTTCAACCTGCTGGGCTCTGGTGATCCTTCTACCTCAGTTTTCTAAGTAGCTGGAACCACAGGCACATGCCACCATGCCCAGCTAATTTTTTGATTTATTGTAGAGACGAGATCTCATCAAGTTGCCCAGGCAGATCTCGAACCCCTAAGATTCAGGCAATAATCTCGCCTCTGCCTCCCAAAATGCTGGGATTACAGACGTGAGCCACTATGCCCGGCTTGAAGTACTGTTATTTGTCTGCCAATTGGAATGAATCCTGCTCAGTTTTTCTAGATTCCTCCAATACCTGACTATAACCGTCTAAATCAACATTTCACATTTTTCTCTCACCCTCTTAACTTGGCACTACTGAGAGCTAAGAGTGAAACTTTACTGCTCAGATTCTTATTAGGAATATCTAAAGAAAATTTGCAAATTTGACTGGGAATTTCCATACTCTGATTTGAGAAATAACCATGACTGTACCACAACCAGAAGCATTCAAACTGCAAGTCAGGAAATTTACGGATGGTTACTGCCATTCTTATTCAACTATCTAAGGACACTTTGAGAGAAACATCTAGAAATCTTGAGGATCTGCCTTCTGAAATCAAAAACTGAGTTTAGAGTTTGTTCTTTTTTTTTTTTTGAGTTGGAGTCTCACTCCGTCGCCCAGACTGGAGTGCAATGGCCGCTCCCGGCCACCGCAGCCTCGGCCTGCTGGGCTCCGGTGATCCTTCTGCCTCAGTCTTCCAAGTAGCTGGAACTACAGGCGCGCGCTACCACGCCGGGCTGATTTTTGATTTATTGTAGAGATGAGGGCTCGCCAAGTTGCCCAGGCGGGTCTCGAACCCGCGGGCTCGGGCAATCCACTCACCTGAGCCTTCCAAGGCGCGGGATTACAGGCTGAGCCACCGAGCCCGGCTAGAGTTTGTTCTAACATTAACCCTTTTGTTTGTTTCCATTTAAGTGTGCCTTATCAAATGCCTGATTGTTCATATCATATATAGGAGTAAGGGGGTACCCTATTCCTACCTTTACACTGGGTGCTGAAATGAGACACACTGTTTAACTAAACTAACCTGTTCCCAGGTCTGAGAGACTTGTTCGATGGGATATGGGACAATCTGCCACCTCAGTTTCTGGGAGTTTCAAATGGAGAAACGATGTGTTCAGAATATAATACTCCAAAATATGGCATCTTAACATGTTGAGTATTTTGAGCTGCCGAGAAACAGCTAGTTCAGAAAAATACATGCCTGTAAACTTCCCCTGAAGCAGGTCATAAGACCAGCATGTAAGATGTACCCTCCATTACCCTGATGAAAAGAGCATCTATATTTCTGAAGATGAAGAGACACTGAGAGTAATCTGAATAAACAGGCTTTGCTGAGATATCCCAGCTTATTACTTTTAATTCATATCCTTTGTCTTATCACATTTTCCATGATTTTCCTTTCTTTATCAAGTCTATTATAAAATCACTCAGGTTTAACCACTCGGAAGGTTTTTTTATTTCCTTATAAAGACTTCCATGTTGTAAAAAAAAAAACTTTTACTAAGTAAATTAAAAACAAAAATTTGTAATCTTTTCTCTTGTTAATCTGTTTTTGGTTACAGAGCCCTAGCTAAGAATTTATATGAATACAATGAAAAGGATTTTTTTTCTTCCCCTACATAGATGTTGTCAAGTTACTCTCCAAATGGCTATAACGATTTGCACTCCAACCAGCACTGTATAAGTATTTCTCTTTGTCTTTAATTATATCTTTAACTACTTGAGGTTACTTAAATCAATTTTGGGGAAAAACATTTTAAAATTGAAAGTGTGTGTCCTTTCATCACTTCCCTTTTCTTTCTTTCTTTCTTCCTTTCTTGTTTCTTCATTCTACTTTTTCCCCATTTCACTATCATTTTTACCCTTTTGTCAATCTTGCTTACAGATTATAAGCATGAGAATATTGTTAGCAACACATCTGAATTAAGAAACTGAAAGTAATATATGCTAAATTTATATCTAATAAAGATCAAGTTCCCAAATCACTAAAGTCCATCATATTGCTCAGAATCTCTGCAAAATTTCTAACAAATCTTTCTAATCCTCCAATATTAAAGTTTGTTTCATAAAGTATTTGAGAATTTTATGCATACACATACACACTGCAATTCACACACCACTTTATTCCATTCCACATATATATATATATATATATATATTTTTTTTTTTTCCTATTATAAAATATTTCAGCTTTCTACATTTAGAGTTGGGTCCAAATCTACATTTACAAATTGGATTTCTCTGGACAGAAGATATTATAGCCCTAAGTCTTA
This sequence comes from Tarsius wallacei, assembly GCA_963574415.1. Lineage (NCBI taxonomy): Eukaryota > Metazoa > Chordata > Mammalia > Primates > Tarsiidae > Tarsius > Tarsius wallacei. The sequence continues at coordinate 5,674 of CAUYQG010121882.1, read as the reverse complement.
GTTCCTTCCTCTTTATCACTTTATCACATACTTAAGGATTAAAGTATGTATGTGAAACCCACAAGGATGGTGGTACTCTACAACACTAGTTACTGTTTGCCTGTTCCTACCCCACTTGAAGACTTGGTGTGTCCTTGCTACCTTGCATTTGCTACTTCAGCTTACCTGCTTTGACTTAATGAATAAATGAATAAATCAACCAATCACCTGGCTTCTGACTCAAACACAATCTCAAATTCCACTTTTCCTTTCTGGATTTTTTTAATATTCCACTTCCAAACTTCCTTTCCACAAACCACTCACACCCCTCAGGGGGCTTCTGTATAAAATACAAAAGTCTAAATTTTGATTTAGTGTATTAATTTGAATGCAAATAGCAAAATTATGATAGATTTTAAAGGTTTACTATGTTTTAAAAATAACAGTCTATTTAATATTTTTAATAAATAGTGTGTTCTTTCATGTTTCCAAAGACAAAAGTTTCTTCCAAGACATTTCTCTTTAAAAAAACAAAAACAAAAAACACTGGCATTAGAGAAATTCTTAGAAAATCTTAATGTCAACAAATATCTAACTCTTCATTTATACTTGTGTATATTTTTTTCTAGCGTTTTTTTTTTTATTTTAAATTTCAGGCTAAAATATTTCAGTCACAAGGCACTTTGTATGGAAAGCACTGGGTAATTTGATTTGTAATTTCTCTGGGATAAACACATGCAAAAGGTTTGGTCATAAATTCGTACCACTGAAGGACATAAAAAAACACAAGCAGAATTATTTTTGAGCAAATATGAAGAGGTATTCTCTATTTGTTTTCCGGGAAATATGACAACATGTTTCATCCCATAAAATTATACGGTATAGTAGCTTTAACCTGTCACTTAGACACCCTAAATTACTTGCTCATTAATCATTTTTAAAAATTTTTATTCATTTATTTTTTGGGAACAGGGTTGCCCAGGTTGGAGTGCAGTGGAACGATCTGGCTCACTACAGCCTCGACCTTCTGGCCTCATGTGATTCTCCCGTTTCAACCTTTCAAGTACAGGCATGTACCAGAATGCCAAGCTAATTTACCTTTTTATTTTTTATAGAGATAAGGTCCCACTATTTTGTCCAGGTTCATCTTGAGCTCCTGGGCTCCAGCGTTCCTCCCACCTCGGCCTCCCAAAATTCTGGGATTACAGGTATGAGCCACCCTGCCTGGCCTCATAAATCTTAATTATAGGAGAATTTAGCTTTCTTGTGGTAAAGTAGTTATTAAGAAGGAAATGCCTTTGTGTTTAAAATCTCATACTACTGTTTGTCAACCTCAGTCTAAGGTATCTGAATGCTATTTGAAATTTTTAAAACAGAGAGGTAAATCAAATGTCAGACTTGGCTATTTTAACAGCTATTATATAGCAGTGTTACTTCTGACCTATCTGTTCTAATATGGGTAGAAGCATAGGATCCTAAGGTAGCATTTCTAGATAAGTAATATTTTTGCCACTCTCACCAACCCAGCCAAACGATTTCAGTTCCACCTGCCTGCCCTCTAGTGGACGTGCAAATAAGCGGGGAAATGGCTGTGGGAAGGACCGCTGGCGTGAGTGGGAGCTTTAATCACAAATAAGTCATCCTTTTATGACTGTGAATTCCATGTAGAAATGATTTTGATTACTTTCCTAATAATTATACATTTGTCAGGGACTTCACCTTGCAGAAAAAAAAATGAATGTCATCGCATTTGTGAACCTTCTCATCCCTTGCCTCTTGTCTCATCTCTTAGGAAGTTCACCTGGTATCGGATTAATAGCAAACACCGGCTTCAGCTCTACAAGGCTAGGTGCTGCTTGGCTTCGTATAGAACTGTGGTTTTTATACTTAGTGGCCTGAAAAGCAGAAAATGTCATTATTGAAAAGTTTTAGCCCTCCATTATGAAGAAAGAAAAATGCAGGACAGGTGAAAAGAACAAAACAAAACATAGAAGAAAATTTCAGCTAATGTTAAGAGGCAACAGAATAGCTCTTGCAAATTTTGCAAGTTTTGACTGCACTCCCTGAAAATCAGCAGCAGTGATGTCCTCTAGGCAGCAGCTGTCACCACAGGCAATGAAGAAGCACTGGAAAGAAAAAGAAGGGGCCTCTCTGCCCACGGGGAAACAGCTGATGCATAAAAATACAGACAGGGCTGAAATTAGCAACAAGTTGCTGGCTATTTTTTTCTTTTTGTAAAGTTCACTTAGTTACTAAGATAGATGTAAATTAAACTTTAGAGATGATGTGGCATCTCAAGTGGAACAGTGAAGGAATCATGCCCATAGGCGGAGGACACGTTTGATTTAAGATCCTGCTTCTTTCAGGTTCTATTTTCTGACTAGGGTGCACCATATTTAACTAAACCGTTCAGGAAGCAGATTCAGCTACCTATTAAATACGTGGCAGTTTCAAAATGTTCAAGATTCTCTGCCCAGCACTCACATTACTCAGCTGTCATAGTAAAGGGCTCAAATATATGATGTGAAAATTACATTTTAACGAGGTGTCATGTGTGTTTAAAGTTCTTATTCATCACTACATAGCCACAGCTTTTACTAGAGACACAAATGCACTTAATTAGCATATTATAAGGACAGAAGGTTCACCGTATCTTCATTGTTAAACTGTTATGTGCAGGCTTTTCGTTGTTGGTTTAGATTCTACAATCTCTAGCATAAATAAGAAACATTATAGTTGCATAATCTCAAATGGCTTTCAAAAAATGTGGATTGCATTCAGGAAGCCGAAGAATAGGTACAAGACAGTGGTTACGTGTCTTTATTGTTCTATCGTTAGTTCTTATGGCTTGATGTGGTTTTCACCAAATCTCAAACAGCAAATTTTTAGATCTGTTAGAAATACTAGGCCGGGCTCAGTGACTCAGCCTGTAATCCCGCACTTTGGAAGGCCGAGGTGAGTGGATTGCCTGAGCCTGCAGGTTAAAGACCCGCCTGGGCAACTTGGTGAGGCTTCGTCTCTACAATAAATCAAAAAATTAGCTGGGCGTGGTAGCGCGTGCCTGTAGTTCCAGCTACTTGGAAGGCTGTGGTGGAAGGATCGCTGGAGCCCAGCAAGTCGAGGCTGCAGTGGCCGGGAGCGGCCACTGCACTCCAGTCTGGGCCACAGAGTGAGACTTCAACTCAAAAAAAAGAAAAAAAAAGAAATACTAATTTTCGGACATTTTTGGAACTGGGCTTCTCTGCCTGTTATTGTCAACTTGAGTCTACTTCCTCTGCCTCCTTTAGTAGGAAAATACTGGAAAGCATTTGTATACTCGACAAAGAAAATTTAGATTTTTGTATGGATGGTTTAGAAACAAGCTGTAAGAATCAAAGAAAATAAATAACTCACATTTCCCTCCTCTTTTATTGAATAATTAATTCTGCACAAGGTGGTCTGAGAGAGAGAACAGTCGAGTGAAAGTCAGTTAAAACCAGTCACTAATAATAGCTGAATGCAAATAATGCAACAATCTGATCTCCTCACACTAGATTGATCAGTTTTCGAGTTATGGTGCCAACATGAGAATCGCTCAAATACCCTGTGAAAGAGTTAAGTATTAGTTGAAAATTTTTAATGTACATTTTATAAAAGATAGCCAATTGAAAGCATTGATAAATACATAGTGTACACTGTATTTTATAAGATAGGAAAGAGGTTCAGTTTAAAGTCACATTTGAAGAAAATTCTAGATTAGATAGTTCTAGATCTAGTGCTCTTCCCAGAAAAAATAGAGGAGGCACTTTCACATGTACTTTATACTCAAGTGCTAGCACTTGCATATTTTTTTATACAGGTGTCCAAAGTCGGATCATTGGTTCTTTAGGCAAAATATATTTTTAAGAGAACACAATTATGCACTGCTGGATAATCCATTTTCCATTTTCTCCAAGACGAAGAAATTCCTTCTTCAACTTCAATTTGTCAAGTAAAAAATTTGAGAATATGTTCTTAATGTAAAATTCTTTAAACTGTTGGTCACTTTCTTCCATATTGTGAAACTACTGAGTCTAAATTCTAATCACTTCTGCAAGACAGCACATTGTTTTAACGCCTTCTGTTTAACGCCTACTTCTGTTTAACGCCTACTCAACTTCCTTTAGATAAACAAAACTTAAAACAATCTGCGTGAATTGGAGAAGCCAGGCACAGCAGGTAGGGGAGGGAAAGGTGACTGAGTGAATAAATGAAACTTCTTAGATAATAAAAGTAGGTGCCAAACAGTGAAAAAATTGTTCTTAGCAAAACAAATTTAGAAATAACACCCTTATTCACCTCATATTCTTAAAAAGCAGGAGGGAGAATTATAGGCCAATCTCCTTGATGAACAAACAGCAGGTTTTAAAAATATGTATGTTATTCATTTATTCATTCATTTATTTAATCACTCAACAAATCTTTACAGAGTATCTACTATTTTTTAGGGGCTATCTAAAAATTTTTAGACATAAATGTCTAAACCAATATTGGCAAGTTTATTTTAATGTGAATCAAATTCTAATTATAATGTTCCCAAAAAAGTTTTTTATTAAGTGGAGATGATCTGTTTTTGCACATTCCTTAATATGTGAAATATAGCTGTATTATTAAAATTGTTTCTAAGAAATTGTTTGTAAAAATAATTGCTATATGAAGACTAAAATAAGTTCTAGGCAGTGGCTCATGCCTATAATCCCAGCACTTTGAGTAACTGAGGTGGGAAGATTGCTTGAGCCTAGGAGTTTGAGATCAGCCTAGGCAACATAGTGAGACCTTTTCCAAAATTAAAAAAAAAAAAATTAGCCAAGTGTGGTGGCATGTGTCTATAGTCCCAGTTACTTAGGATTCTGAGGTGGAAGGCTCTCCTGAGCCTAGAAAGTCGAGGCTATGGTGAGCTGTGATGGTGCCATTATACTCTAACCTGAGTGACAGAGTGAGACCCTGACAGAAAATAAAGCAAAACAAAATGAGTTCTGGTTTATTTTTCCACTAATTTCATGCAGGAAAACCAAAAAATGCTGGCAATTTTACACTTAATAAGCAGAATAAATGATGACAGGATAGTGCTCTGAAAGATTTTAGAAAACTAAAAGTTTTTAGAGAAATGTAAGAAACATCAATTTTAAATCTCGTCTAAACATTGCCCAGAAGAATAGGCCCATTAATAAATTTTCAAGGGGAAATTTCACTTATAGTCTCCACAAGCATTTTAAAAACAAGTTAAAAAATCAATTGATATGAATTTCTTTATATGGGTATTGTTGAGATCATATATCGTACGATTGTCCAAGACATTTCTTTTGACAATTTAAACATACATGTTATGTAATGAGCAACTGGACAAGAAACAACAACTTCATAAAATGTGACAATTAAAAGTTGGGGCAGCCGGGCTCGGTGGCTCAGCCTGTAATCCCGCACCTTTGGGAGGCTGAGGTGAGTGGATTGTCTGAGCCCGCGGGTTCGAGACCCTCCTGGGCAAGCGAGACCTCATCTCTACAATAAATCAAAAAATTAGCCGGGCGTGGCAGCGCGCGCCTGTAGTTCCAGCTACTCGGAAGGCTGAGGCGGAAGGATTGCCGGAGCCCAGCAGGTCGAGGCTGTGGTGGCCGGGAGCGGCCACTGCACTCCAGTCTGGGTGACAGAGTGAGACTCCAACTCAAAAAAAAAAAAA
>CAUYQG010121879.1:0-10796 GCA_963574415.1 Tarsius wallacei | reverse complement strand
GGATTGCCTGAGCCGGCGGGTTCGAGACCCGCCTGGGCAAGCGAGACCTCATCTCTACAATAAATCAAAAAAAAATTAGCCGGGCGTGGTAGCGCGCGCCTGTGATTCCAGCTACTTGGAAGGCTGAGGCGGAAGGATCGCCGGAGCCCAGGAGGCCGAGGCTGCGGTGGCCGGAGCGGCCACTGCACTCCAGTCTGGGCGACAGAGTAAGACTCCAACTCACAAAAAAAAAAAAAAAAGACACTAAAATAGAGTCAAGGAAATAAAAAAGGTCAGAGGATGGGGAACTATTACCTAATATTGGGTGTCAGGGAAGGCTGAACTGGATGGGGTGACATACCAGTAGAGACCTGATGGGAGAGAAGGAACACACATGAAAATACCTTGGAGAAGAAAATTCCAAATTTAGAGACTAAAAAAATGCAAAAGCAGTGACCTACATTTCAAAGCGAATGGAGAAGCTGATACACTGAATGAAGCAGGGATTAGCATAGAGGCAGAAGATCATATGGGGTGTTGTAGTCCATCTCTGAGTGAGATGATTTTGTGCAAAAGTGCACTGTGATCTGATTTACATTTTAAAAGCACCATTTTGGTTGACATACTATGAATACACTAAGTGGGAAAAGAGGATGCAATAGGAGACTATAATTGTAATGATTAAGATGAGAGATGATGGTGTTTTAGAGCAGGTTGGTAGTAGTGGGAGGCAATGAGAATCACACTGTGAATATATTTCTAAAGTCGAGCCAGACAATTTTTGTTGATGGCTTGGGTTTATAGCAAAAGAGAAAGAGAAAAACCAAGGTTTTGACCCGAGGTTAGCCATGGCAGGAAATTGCTACCATTGTTTGGACTGGAGAAACTACAAACGAGGTGGTAATTCAAGAATAAAAACATTGGAGTCATCATGGCTATAATATCAATGTGGGAGATTCACAGTGGTGCTTAGGCAACGGAAGAGAATCACTTGCTGCTTGATACCACAGAAAATAGAGAGAGAAAGGGAGAAATAATCCTGCTTTTATTTTACTCCTGCCTTCCAGTCTTCTGCCAGTACAATTCATTGACTGAAAATGTCTGGAAGTCAGAATGCAAAGGGAACATGGGAAGGCCAGGCGTGAATTTGAGAGCAAATAGGCAGGGGAACAAGATGATGATACATGGGCTATTGAATATAAGAATCTGAACTTCAGGAGAAAGGCCTGGGTTTAAATTTATGTAAATTTGAGTATTTAAATTAAAAACATTAAAAAAGTCATAGTTTAAAAACTCAATAAAGTAAGTTAAAAAAAATGAAGAGGTCTAAAAACAGAAACCTGGGCTCTTCAATGTTAAGAAAATACTTACATGTGAAAAGACATTGAGAAATAGTATTCAATGATCTAGAGTATCTGAGAGAATTGTGTCCTAAAAGTTACATATAAGATGTTTAGGATATATGGTGACCATCTATGTCACATGCTGCTCATAGGCTGAGATGAGTACTGAGAACTAAGTCATTGATTTTTAGCAATATGGATGCCACTGGTGGTTTTAATAACAGGGCAGGACTAGAGTAAGGCAAGTGAGGTGCTAGCCTTGGGTGCCAAAAATTTTCGTATTTTCATGCAATTAAATAATACTTTTTAAAGATAAAAAGTGCAAAAAAAGAAAAATAACCCCACAATGAACGCAATGTCAAAAGTTTAAATGACAGAATTGGTACTGTGCTAAGCCATATTGGAGACTGAGGCAAAGAAAAAATAGTAACATTGAGACTTTTATTTAAAATTGATAAGAGCATTGTGACTTTTGCAATAATTTAAATTTTAACAATATTGCATTCAAATTATTTGAGTGCTGTACTATAAAATGCTGTAGACTAGGTGGCTTATAGACTCCAAAAGTTCATTTCATACAGTTCTGGAGGCTGAAAAGTACAAGATCAAATTGCTAGCAGATTTGGAGGTTGGGCAAAACCTGTTCCTCATTGACAGCCATTTCTCACTGTGTCATCTCATATTGGAAAGGGTGAATGAGCTCCTTTGGGCCTGTTTTATAAGGGCACTAATCCCATTCATGAGTGCTTCACCCTCATGACCTAGTCACTTCCCAAGAGACCCCACCTTGAGGGTTAGGATTTCGACACATGAATTTTGGGGAAGCACAGACATTCAGATCATAGCATAGTGTTTTAAGGCAAAGGGAATATAGAATTCATAGTGGAGGAGGAAAATAATAAATATTGATCACAACCACATAGCCTGTTTCAGAATTGAATCCTATAGCCTATATTTTTATTTTTTCCTTGATTATAGAATATTCTGATGAAATTGTGAAAACTTATAGCATAAGTATATTGCAGATGAAGTAACTTATGAGGCTTTGGGAGGATGTGAGCACATTTGTGATTGTATAAGGATAAGCTGTATTGCCTCACTAAAATTTTTGTTTTAGAATGGCAAATGTGAAATTATGTTAATATGTGGATCCTGGATAGTGAACATTGTGAATGCTATACCTTTGGAAGGTCTCAGAAAATGAGCAGGTGGTAAGTCTGCTTACCTTTATGAAGAACTAACAGGGTCTTTTTGACTGGCTCCTGGAGGGTGATGAGGTGGTAAGTGCCCTAAGCTCATCCACGTGGATTCCTGTACCTTGGTTTAGAAATCTTTAGGGAGTGACACCAACTCACATTTAAAGCCTTTTTAGCCTTCCGTGTTTAATGTCCAACTCTGTGGTGGTGAAGTGGCATTAGATACCTTCTAACAAGACTGTGCCTCTGGTGAGATTTGGATGCACTTTTCCCTTGAGTCTCATATTTCAGATTCCTCTCAATTGCATTCGTGACTAATATACTTCCCAATTGGATACTGTTGTTTTATTACCCAAGTTGGTTTCTTTAGTTTGCAGCCAAGAACCCTAAATGGCACACCCAGATTCTAAAGAAAAGGCAATACATCTTTTCGCCAGCGGTTTATTAATTGAAATTCAGAACTAAAAACTAGTCTAAAACAAACCCAAGCAGGTTTTGGAATGACTTCAGATGTCGGTTTTTTGGCCCTGTTAAGAGCACCCATAGTACTAAGGGCAAGTGTATTTTAGGATCTTTTTGATAGCATTTGAAATCACAAAACTGTGTGTGGGGGATTGGGAAACAAAGTTCTAAAATAGGTGAATGGTCAAGCATATAATTGTACAACCCACTGTGAAATAATATGCAGCCATTGAAAACCGTGAATTTGATGTCAATTAAATGATCTTGATGTCAATTATCTTTTAGGAAATTCTACAAAATACATATTTTTAGAGATTAGAAAAGTACATGTAAAGTGACTCAATTTTGTAAACATACCAGGGTTCAAAGCAGAAACAGAAAAATAACCAACCTAGAATCACATTTTAGGGAACTGATTTCTGCCCATTACCCACTGGAAGAAATAAATATTAGACTGAATCATCGTACACGCACTTCATGCAGACACATAATCCTACTCTTACTATGTGCAATACAACTTAATTATTCTATTCTATCCAATCTGATCCATTCCTATCCTATTCTGTCCTGTCCTATACCGTCCTGTCCCATTCCATCTCATTCCATTCCATCTTATTCATTTCATCTCATTCCTTTATTTTTAAAACTGTTGCCGAAGACCTACTCATTGGTTTCATGATTCACTAATGGGTTAACATTCACAATTTGAAAATGACTGTTTTTCACAATCTCACCTCTTTCAGTCTACCTGTTACTTCTTGGCCATAACTTGCTTTCTTTTTTTCTTTATGTGGCATCAAAAATCGATTCCTCCTATAGCATCTTGATATAAAAAATACTGCAGCTTTAACTATATCAATATTAAGATTTATTTGTGGTAAGATGCCACTGGATGAAAGTCTTATAACCTCCGATTACAGGAACCAAATCATTATAACATAGGGGATGACTAGAACATAGTAGTTTACAACCTGAAGCAGAAATATGGGAGTGACAACCCATTTGTATTTTTCAGTTGTCAAAGTTATTTCACACATACTGCAGGGTATACCCTTGGATCTGAATAACTCTTCATTTCTGAAGAATTGGTGAGATAGAGTCATGGAGAATATATTTACATGAGGGATCATGAAGACATCGGAGAAAGAGCTCATGATACAGGAAGAGAATCAAGTTGCACATACACACTGTTAGTTCAAAGACTTCTCATTTAAAATAACATATAGCTTAAAGTCTATTGATAAAGTCTCTCTTATCATCTCATAAAATGCCTTTAAAAACAGAAACAAAGACAAAAATCTCTTAACACCTTAAAATAAATTTTTCTGGATCAACCTAATTTCAGAATCTGAGAGGAATTTCTATGGACTGTAAGGTCTATCAAATTGAATTAAGAACCCTGTCAGTGGCCCATTCACACAATGACCCTGCTAGCCTGTCCACAGTTCTTCTTCTGACATTTCAGTATGACTTTGTTTTTTTCTGGAAATGCATACATACACTTTTCAACAGTCGCTAGAAAAGTAGAGTACATTCAGGTTGAGATGAAATCTATAATTTATAATGATAGAAATGCTAGGAAAACATAAAATATTACCTAGACTTTTTATTGTACTATGCCATCCCAAACCTTTGTCTGCTTGATAGTTTGAGGTATCCTTGTTAGAAAACAAGAGTTTCTCCTCTCTGTACACCAGGTGACCTGAAATAAGTGATAATTGGTGTTATCATTATAAATTGTCTTGACTAAAAAAGACAAAAGAAGTGTGGTACAAGTTTAGTCTTTGTGGTCACCACCACTTGTCTGGCAGCAAGGCTTGGGAAGACTTTCACGATGCCATACAGAATGGACTAAGGAATAGGATTTACTGGAGGAAAGCTTAAAAATCAAGAGCTGATAAGGAAGAAAGAATCATGTAGTGCCTGCACTCTCTTTGCCTCATGGAGTTAATGCCACAACCTGGGCAGTCTAATAGAAATAGAATAGATTTGCTTTAGCATGAAGGGTTTCCATTTTTCTGTCATTCTATCTTCTGTAGGGTAAATGTGAGAGCAACATTGTCAGTGGGCATACTACTGGGTCACCAGGCAGTCTGGATTTAGAAGACGGTCTCTCTCTCGCTCTCTAATTTATGTGTGTGTGTGTGTGTGTATATATATATATATATACACATACATATGCACACACACACATATATATGTATATGTTTTTTGTGTATATTTAGGGGGACCAAGAAAAACCACCCAGAATTATTTTTTAGGTGTGGGACCCTTGTAGTATACTCAGAATTTGTTCCTCCAGATAAAATGGCCAACCAAAGTTTTTATCTGAATGTTTTGAGAAGGTTGCATCACAATTTGTAGAAGAAATGTCTTTAACTGTGGCGAACAGGTAATTGATTCTTCCACCATGCCAACACACTTGCCCCATACTGCACTATGTCAAGGAGTTTTTGACCAAAAATGGCATGACCCTTGTGCCCCACCCTTCCAATTCACCTGATCTCACCCCAGGTGAATTTTGTTTGTTTCCCAGATGAAAAAAGTTCTCAAAGGGAAACTTTTTGCCATTGTGGAAGAGGTGGAACAAAAAACAGCAGAAACACTAAAAGTCATCAAAACTGAGGAGTCCAAAAACTGTTTTGAGCAGTGGAAACAATGTCTCAATAAGTGTATTACATTAAACAGGGAGTACTTTGAAGGTGACTGGAGTTTAAACCTGTAAGAATAAAGACACAATTTTAAAAATAAATAAATTGCAGGGTTTTCTGGATTCCCCTTAGTATATGTATATATATTCATATATTGTCTGGGAAACCTTGGAGCCCAGTACCTAGGTACTTCAGGGGAGGAGACGGGCTGTAGGAAATTTAGGTCCCTTTTCCAGAGAAGAAAAAGGCACTGGTACCATGAGAATTTGCGTTTTGGTATAACTTCTTTGACTGGAGAAGAACAGATAGCCTCAGCTGATTCATTGTTTAGTCAACTCAGAGAAGCCTGACTGCTGCACCACAGTCAGTCATCTCAGATGACTCAGATGAGAGAAATGATTATCAAACTTACAATGCTTGTCTCTAGACAGGACAGGGCTCTATGGGCTCACGCCTCTTAAAATGAAATGGGGATAACCTTACGTTCTGTTTGACTCTTTGTAACATTTCAGGGAGAGAGGTTTTACTAGAAGAGGATTTAAGAAAATCACTTTTGTTTTTAGGTTATATGCATCTATATATAGTCCATAATCATATTTATATATAGTCTTTTATATATATTTCTATTTGCTATTTTCTGTGCTATTCATTTCCTTGTGTAATCCCATTTTTAAACTTAGTATCACTTTTCCTTCTTCCTGAAAGACTTACTTTATTTTGAAAGCTATTTTGACATTGAGAGGTGGAAGTGAGAGGATTGCCTGAGCTCATGGGTTTGAGACCAGCCTGGGCAACATGCTGAGACCTTGTGTCCACAATGAATCAAAAAATTAGCTGGGTATGGTGGTGCACACCTCTGGTTCCTGGTTCTTGGAAGGCTGAAGTGGAAGATCGCCTGAGCCCAGCAGATCGAGGCTGCAGCAGCCATGAGTGTGCCACTGCACACCAGTCTGGATGACAGAGTGATACTCTGAATCAAACCCCCCCCCCCCCACCGCCAAAACACAACAGAAAGATATTTTGACTGGGTGTAGAACTCTAGGTAGACAGTTTTTTTCTTTCAGTATTTTAAAGATATTGTTCTGTGTCTGTTGATTTTGATGAGAATTCTACCACTATTATTATCTTTGTTTCTCTGTACATAATGTGTCTTTCTTATCTACTTTTTAGATTTTATTTTTATAACTGGTTTTTAAGCAATTTGGTCATGATATGCCTTGGTGAAGTTTTACTGATTTTGTGTGTGTGTGTGCTTGATGTTTGTTGAGCTTTTTGGATCTATAGTTTTTCTCAAATTTGTAAAATTTTAGGCCAGTATTTTTCAAATATTATTTTTTTCTCTTCCTCTCGCTTCTCTTCTTTTTGAGGACTCCAGTTTACTATTTTAGGTACTTGAAGTTGTTCTAAAGTTTGCTAATATGGTGTTATTACTTCTGTTTTCAGCCTTTTCTTTTTTTGTGTTTCCTTTTTAGTTTTTGATTGTATGGCTTCACCTTCACTAATCTTTCTTCTTCAGTATCTAATCTGCTACTAATTTCATTCAGCGAATTTAAAAAAAATCTCAGATATTGAAATTTTATCTCAAAAATTTAGTTTGGACCTTTTTTTGTTTTTTAATATCTCTACTTAAAATACTCAATTGTTTTTTATGTTCTTGAATATAGAATATATATGAATGTTTTTATGTACAAATTATATCATCTGTGACCTGTTTCTGTTGATTTATTTCTTTCTCCTCATTACTAATTATATTTTTTCCTTTGTATGTCTAATAATTATTTAGTGACTGACAGGCATTACATATTTTATTTGTTGATTATTTTAATATTCTTACAAATATTTTTGAATTTTATTCTGGGATACAGTTAAGTTACTTAGAAACGGCTTATCTTTTATAGGCTTGTTTTTAAGCTTCATTAGGTGGAATCAGAAAAGCCTGTGGTCCAGGGTTAATTTTGCTCTATTATGAAAACAATAGCCTTCTAAGTACTCTACCTGATAGCCTGTGAATTGTGGATTTTTTTTTTGTTGTTGTTGTCTGGCTTTTGGGAACACAAAGTATTCTTGGCCATGTGTGAACTCTGGGGATTACTATCTCTAATTATTTGTGGTGTTTTTTTCTCCCCTGGCTTTGCATAATTTCCTCACTTAAATGCAAAAACCACCACTAAGATGAAGACTCAAAAAGGATCTTCTTATATATCTCAGGATCTCTCTCTGTGTGCAGGTCTCTACTCTCTGGTACATGCTGGTACTCTGCCCTGTGAACTCTAACCAGCTTGACTTCCTTGGACTCTTAACTCTGTCTCTTTAATTCAGGAAATCCTTTGGGCTCTGTTTGGGTTTCTCCTACCTGCACCGTGGCTTGGAAGCTCTGTCTGGGCATTAAAGTGGGACAATTGTAGGTCTTATTTTGTTTGTTTCCCCTTTATCAGGGATCAAAGTCCTTCTTTCCATCTCGACCGGAAGCAGAAGTTTTGTCATGAATACTGTCATGAATACAAATTTAAGACAGTGTGGGAAAGCTTTTCTAATTGATGTCTGGTACTTGAGGTTAAAAATGTTTCTCTTTCTTGTACACATAAATTGTTTTTTGATTTGGCAGGGATAAGGGTGACTTCAACAGAATTATCCTAAAATTAATTTTAATATTAGTCAAGAATCTGGGTGTGGGGAGGTCTTTCTATTGTAAAGATTGTATTATTTGTGACCACATTAATAATATTGCCCTGTTATATTCCATAATAGCATATCTATGTAATTTCTGTGCATATCTTAATATCTAAAACCAAAGCAATTTTGAGAAGGCTAGTATTCTACAGGATTAGTACTCCTGACAAAGGTATGAAGAACCCTGGTAGCGTTACCTTCTGGAGATTGTAGACTTCCACATATAACATTCACTATAGCAGACAATGGGGATATGAAAGAATTATATTTTAGCTTCAATAGATCTACATTGAATTAAAATCTGCTAGATAATGATAACTAGGAAATGTGCACATCAAGCTATCATATTTCTTGGAAGGAGACTTACCACCCAAGGAAATAAAAAGTAGGGCCAAGTGAAACCAATATACTCCAACTTTTGAAAATTCCAGGTATTGAAAATTTTCATTTGATCAGCAGAAGTAGAAAATATAAATGAAGGAACTCTCAAAAGTCTGCCAAAATAAAAACAAGATGAACATTCTAAAATGTTATAAAAATAGTAGTATTTAAAAATTATCCATAGTGAAGGTCAGAAAAAATTATTAGAAAACCATCATCTTTTGTAGCATTATGACCATCTGGGCTCTATGAAACAAAAGCAGAGAATTATTAGGGAAACAGAAGTTGAGTTGAAAAGGTAGTATGATGATGGAAGAGATAATGAAAATTTTTTTTCTTTTTTTTTTTTGAGTTGGAGCCTCACTCTGTCGCCCAGACTGGAGTGCAGTGGCCGCTCCTGGCCACCGCAGCCTCGACCTGCTGGGCTCCAGCGATCCTTCCGCCTCAGCCTTCCAAGGAGCTGGAACTACAGGAGCGTGCTACCACACCCGGCTAATTTTTTGATTTATTGTAGAGATGAGGTCTCACCAAGTTGCCCAGGTGGGTCTCGAATCCACGGGCTCAGGCAATTCACTCATCTCAGCCTCCCAAGGCACGGGATTACAGGCTGAGCCACCGAGCCCGGCTGATAATGAAAAATTTTAAGGGTATAGTGAAGGGTAGAATTGTTACCATGAAAGAATTGAATCAGTGACGTAGGATATTACTTAAAGCTCTCTGAGACTGCAGAGACTACAGATAGACCTATAAAAAGAATATGTGAGTAAATAATGTGTATGGAGGAAAAAAACGTGTAGAATGTTTGAAAATTATAGGGCATCTGACATAAACATTATAATACTTAGCAGCAATAACCGAATCTTAAGTAAGGAAAATATACTCAAATTAAAAACAATTAGTATATACATATTTAAAATTTCATTTTAATTCATGCAAAATCATTTATACAAGTCCACATCCAAATATAGTCTTACAATTTTTTTTTTAATTCAGAAAAACATCGTATACTTCCTAATTTGGCCAAAAGTTATTAGATTTCTTCCAAAAGGACCAGTTAAAAACATACCATCCTCCGATCTCTCTTTAGTACTAAATGTCATAATAAAATGAAGTTAAGGGGAAGAATTTTGAAGAGAAAAATTTGAAGTGCTAAATTGTATATTTCACCAAGTCTCTTATGTTTTTGAACAACAGAAAGACATTCTCAAATATTTAAGGATTCAGAAAATTTATCTCACCTGTAAATCAAACAAAAGTAAACAACAAATTAGCCCCAGGCATTTGAATGATCATAAAAACGTACAAATTCAAGAAGAGTAGTAATTATGGTAGAAATTGTGAGTGTTTCTTTAGTCAATTGCACACAAATTCAGAAATCCAGTTAACTATTATAGTTTTTGTCAGATTCAAATCGTGAGGGTTGAAGTTATTTCTGGGATATTTCATTGAATATTTGTTTTTGTGCTTTACTCTATTTCTCATGACAAAACAAGTGTTTCTTATGCTTCATTACTGGAGCCCAGTTGAGATAGAAATTTTTTTTTCATTTTTGATGACTTATTAAGATAAGTGGTGAAATACTTGCCAAAACTTACTAAATTACTTTAAAAAGTGGAATACTGCTTAGAAAATCACTAAGCACTCACTTCAGGGCAGAAGTGCATAAAACAATTTAATAGCCACTAGATATGAATAGCTAGTTTTTAGATCATGAAAACTCATGTAAAATGACTTTATGATGCAAGTTTTGGGAAGTTTTAAATATTGGAGATAGTAACAATCTGGTGGCAGACATCAATCAAAAATCCCCTCTTAATGTTATCTTTTTTTTTTTTTTTTGAGTTGGAGTCTTACTTGGTCGCCCAGACTGGAGGGCAGTGGCCGCTCCCGTCCCGCTGGGCTCTGGCGATCCTTCCGCCTCAGCCTTCCGAGTAGCTGGAACTACAGGCGCGCGCTACCACGCCCGGCTAATTTTTTTATTTATTGTAGAGATGAGGTCTCGCCTGCCCAGGCGGGTCTCGAACCCGCAGGCTCAGGCAATCCACTCACCTCAGCCTCCCAAGGCGCGGGATTACAGGCTGAGCCACCGAGCCCAGCAATGTTATATTATACAT